>QGSO01000425.1:577200-800176 GCA_011037825.1 Carya cathayensis | reverse complement strand
CTAAAAGAAATTATTTCTTAGATGAATACAAAGTAAGCTTGCTTTAACATGGAAAGAAAACTTGCTTCCTTAAGTTTCAAATTAAAGCTGTAAAATAAACTGATGCTGAATGAAAAC
Organism: Carya cathayensis; assembly: GCA_011037825.1. Lineage (NCBI taxonomy): Eukaryota > Viridiplantae > Streptophyta > Magnoliopsida > Fagales > Juglandaceae > Carya > Carya cathayensis. The sequence continues at coordinate 800,059 of QGSO01000425.1, read as the reverse complement.
TAAAACAGAAGCATGAAACTGAAAAATGAATTAAAATGAACAACAACTGCCGAATGAAATGAGAATGAAACTGAAAAATGAAAGCTAAGTTTTAAAGTTCTATCTTCTCTCCTTCGTCTCCACTGCATTGATGCCCTTTCTCTTCTGAGCTCTCTCCTATTTATAGGAGAGAGCATCCTACCATTTCTCAAGAGTGGGTGGCCAAACTTTGAAGAATGGTGGAGTGGGTGGCCTAACTTGGGAGTGGGTGGCCTAACTTTGAAGAATGGCGGAGTGGGTGGCCTAACTTGGGAGTGGGTGGCCTAACTTTCTTTCTGCATGTGCTGATTTTCTGCTTGCTCCCTTGAGTTCCAGCCGTGAGTTCCATTCTCTTTTAGTATTTTCATAAATGCCCTGCAGTACATAAAAAATGTATTTCTTTCAAAGGCAAATATAGAACTTTATGTGTATAAAATATTGACATCAATTAATTTGCATTCAATATTAGAATTTGATGCATAATTAAGTGTTCAATCTTTATTTGATAAAATAAATCACCCATTTAAACAACTTAATTATGTAATTCTAACCTTTTATCAGTATAGCATTCTTGTAAAGTCTATATATAATATACAGAACACTCAAAATCAGTGAAGAAGGCTATTATATACAAACTTGACACTTGCCATAAGTTACAGGAATCCATAATAGTCAGGAGGACCAGATACTCTAGAGGAGCGGCACAAGGGAGTAGATGGCAAGGCAGGAGCGAAAGTGGGCAGCATTGGAGGTCTCCGCTAGTATACCATGCCTAGCGTGAACCTTTCAACCTGAGTACTAGGAGCATTAGAAGTGTCATCAAAAGAAGGCAAGAAATCAAGGGAAGGCTCCGGTAATGAAGACATATGAAAGAACCATTGATTTTCAAATAAGAGCACATTCCTTGAAACACGAACCTGATTGGAGTGTGGATCATAGCATAAATAACCTTTTTGTGTGACACTATATCCCAAGAAGGCACAACGGATGGATTGGGCAGACAACTTGTTTTTGTCTGGTGGGGGAAGATGTAAAAAACATACACACCAAAAGTGTGAAGATTTGCATAGGTAGGATTGTGATGATGAAGCTTGAAATATGGGGACTCAAAATCCAAAACTTGAGAAGGAAGTCTAAGAAAGGTTGTGGTGGTGAGTGCTTCTACCCAAAACTTAGGAGGAACAAAAGACTCAATGAGCAAGGTCCTGAAAATATCTAAAAGATGACGATTCTTTCATTCAACTACTCCATTTTGTTGTGGAGTATATGGACAAGAACGTTGAGAGATAATAGCTTTAGATTGCAAGAAAGATTGGAACTCAAGAAACATATATTCCCCACTCGAGTCAGACCGAAGAATTTTAACAGTAGCTAAAAATTGAGTGTCAACAAGAGCTAGGAATAGCTTGAACATAGGAAAAACTTCTAATTTGTGCCACAAGAAATAAACCCATGTATATCTACTGTAGTCATTGATAAAGGTCACAAAATATTTGTATTGGGCATGAGAAATGATAGGACTAATACCCCAGACATCACTGTGAATTATCTCAAAGTTGTGGGTTGCTCTACTTCCTTCAGAAGGAAAGGGTAAAGTCTTACTTTTGCCAAGTTTACAAGTTGCACAATCAGGAAACATAGTGGAAGAAGAATGCTCTTTATTATTCAATAGACTAGATTTCAACAAATAAGATAGAACCCTAGATTAGGATGACCAAGGCGTTTAAGCCAGATTTCATTTGACACGTTAGACTCATTACAAAGTAAAGATAGTACAGAGAGAATGTAAGCTACGTGGAACAAGTAGTTCCAGAGTAAAGAGACGTCTGTGCTTAGGCTCCTTCGCTATCAACTGCCCTGACATCTGATCCTGCACAACACAACCACCGTGAGTAAAGTGTACATCACAATTTTGGTCCACAAGCTGGCCAATAGATGCTAAATTCACAAAGAGATTAGGTGAGACAAGAACATCCTTAAAGGAGGAAGATACATCACCAATTGCCACAATGGGTAGAGCACTACCATTGGTTGTTTGAATATATGATGAGCCACAATATTCTCTTATATTATTTAACCTATGGACAGAATTAGTCATATGATTAGAGGCACCTGAGTCTAAGATCCAAGAGGTAGATGAAGAACCAGTACCTTAAAGACCAAATGCTGAAAATGCACTCACAATCATTTCTTGCACCTTCTCTCGAGTTAGAGAAGATACTGGAGGCTGTAAAGCAACATCAGAAGTTGTAGCAATAGCAGCAGGAATAGCAAGCTATAATGCACTAGAAGTAATAGTAGCATGATTGGCCTTGTTGGAGCATGAAGGATGAATAGGACACTCCTTAATTATGTGCCTTGGCTGCTTTCAGTAGTTAAAAAGTTTCTGAGGATAGTGAGGGGCAATATGGCCATATTTCTTACAACTATAGCACTATGTGATGCTCATGTCACAACCCTTCCCTTGCCATGAGCAGCATAGGCAACTAAGACAGTATTAGAAGCAACACGAGCCTACTCCATAATATTCTAAGTATTGAGACGTTGTTCCTCACGCAAGAGTTCTCCAAAACAGGCCTCCAAAGTCTAAACATGATCTCTATTTACTAGAGAGGCACGAACAGATTCAAAGTCAAGCTGCAATTTCATTAGAAATTGGTCTCTTTGGCTGGTTTGTGTACGAACTATACTGTCGCCAATCCTTCTGCATAGACCTTGGATGTAACAAGGTCTGAATAATCATTCCACAAAATCTGAAAACCATAGTAGTAGTCTTGAACTGATAGATCCCCTTGGGTATAGTTAGCAATGGCCACCTCAAGCTGGAAGCTCCTAGCATTGTTGTCTTGGTTATAGACTTTCTTGAGATAATCCCACATAGCCTTTGTAGACCTATGAGGACGCAGAGAAAGAATCATATATGGCTCCATAGAACCAAGAATCCATGACATGATTTGGTTATCTTTGGCAGCCCAAGTTGCCTTGTCAGAACCTTCTGCAGTAGATCCCCATTTGCTACTGCCACCTATATGGCCCCACAGCTCCTTACCCTTGAGAAATGTCTCCAATTGAAACTCCCAAGTATCATAATTTTTGCAAATGAAGCTGACATAAACATTATCTAACTTCTCCATAATCACTGAGGCTACAATTGAGAGAGCTAGGATTGAGATTTCTTAGAGGTTAGCTTTGATACCATAACATAATGGTTCGAATTGTTTTCTCTTCTGAGAAGGTCTTTCATTATATAAGCAAGACTGCCAGCTATACAAGGTCTTGCATTAACTTGTACATGCTAATCATAGAGTGATCCTAGGTAGCTATATATGGTAAGCTAGCTAGTTACATAGAGTGATCCTAGGGAGCTATACATGGTAAGCTAGATCTCCTCTCCTATTTAGGAGAGTATATACAGCCTAGATTAATGAGTCAATTATAGCTATTACTCAGTAGGAATTTATCTACTAACACAACATAATTTATGCCCTTCTACTGACATTTTGTGCATTGAAGGGTCATTTAAATAAAATTTATTAGGCCAAAGGCACATGGCCTGATTGGTATAATCTCAAGCCTTTAAAATTGAGATCTTGAGTTCTCTCTCCAAATTATAAAAAAAAAACATTATTGAGAAATAACAAAATGTTTGAAAGAAATCAAATTTTTTTGAATAATATAATAAAATTAATTATGGAATAGTTTACATGGCTTAACATGAGGAAAGGAATGCTTTGAAAATCCATGCCTTTTTATTTCATACTTTTTCGCTTCTTTTGTTATTATTTTCTTTTCTTTTAAAAGGTTCCCTTTTAGGTATGGTGTGCCTCTGATGCCAATAACTCTGTTCCTACTGGAATGTTCAATTAGGCATGCTGATTGTGTTGATGCAAAATCCATCATTGTTTTGTCACTTTTCTTGGACAGTTCTCAATCACTCACTGCAGCCGAGTATTTCACTTCTTTTTTGGTGTTTATTTTTTTTATCCTAAATTTTTTGAAAACATGAAAATACAGCAAAAGAGGCAGTAGGAGCAAAAGAAACTTGTGGTGGTTGGTCTGTGACAAGATTGCGGTATGCCGTTCATGGAACACTCAATGTTGCTGGCTTGAGTTTGGAGTTGGTCCAAAAGGAGGACTTGGGGAGCATGGTGATGTCGTATCTCATCAACTCATTCTTACAAGGGTTTCTCTGGTTGAGAGGCGCCCAGAGAACTATGAAGTAATCTGCTGAATTTGTTTTTTTTTTTTTCAAAATATATATATCAGGCTTTGCCAGGGATGGAGTACCTACTGCCTTATTGTAAATAGGCTTTACATCATAGAATGGAGGCCATGTTCTCAAATTTAATTAACACATTTATAAGTAGGTGATACTATTGATTTGTTTTGACAAATGGAATTTTTTTAAATTGTTTTGCTTAATTTCTTATTATTTTGTTGATGAGTATGTCAGTTATTAAATACGTAAAGGGGTCTACCAAGTACACATGGTAGAAGCCCCAAACTAAGAAGGTGCCCTAAATTCTTTCTAATTTATATAAACAAGTTAAAGGAAGAATGTTTGTTGCGTATGATATGGAAGGCACTTATGAGAAGATAAAGACATAATCTGGCATGTCATTAGGGGTTTCTGTTAAAATTTTACAATTGTGTTTAAGAGAAGTAAGAGTACATGCGAGTACAAGATGCATCTATAGGATTATTTTATATAGTTTGGTGCATTTTTTGTCGAGTTATATATCAAATGTTGAGAATCTGATTTGAACCCATGGGATCATAATCCCTTCAACCCACAATTAAATTGAAAACTTACCCAAGAAAGCCAAGAATCAAGTCAAGAGGATCTAGACTCGTTGAAATCATGTTTTAAGAACCTAGATTTGATGAGAATACCACAAAGGTTTTGTTTTTGAAAAGTTCGTAGTTCAATCAAAAACAAGCAGAGAAAACTAAAAAGTTCTCTTAAATTTCATTCAATGTTAAAACTTGTGTAAAATGCGGCTACAAGGCTGATTTTAATCCCTCCATGAAACCCTAGGCCAACTAACATGAAACTCTAGGCCAACTAAGGCATTCATTAATTAAAAGACATGGGCTGAACATCTTCAAGCCCAAAACATCCTAAACTACATGCCTATAGCTAATAAAAGAAGTCCACTTAATGAATTAAATATAAAAAAAATAAAATAGGTCCACAAGCCTGTACTTATTGAAAAAAAGCGTCTACACTAAACCCTATGCTATGCCGCCCCCCTCTGTAGCTTGTATCATATGGATTAAAGTTGATTCTTCTTCTTTCAAGCCCATCTTAAATGTTGGGGTCTTACTAGATGAATTTGCAAACTCGACCCAAGTGGATTGCACAAATCCTTGCATTGCTTATTTGATCTTCTTAGCTCTTGACCTTGTGAATGGCCCCTCTGAAACTTGCAATGGATCCTTTAATGGTGCTTGTTGATTCTCATCAAAATCGTCACTAGATATGTGCAGGCTGTTAGTATTCATCCTTTATCTGCAATAAGCTCTCTTGTTCAATTTGTTGAGGAGCCCTAGATGTTTTCAATTAATTAAATGATGGATGGCTGATCCATGTAAGCCTTTATAACCTCCTATTTTACATTTGGTTCACTCAGGGGTAATGTTGCTAAAGTGTGGGGCATGACTTATAGGTTTACGCAAGTATGTCTTGGGATAGTTTACTTGCAATGGTTCACGATGTGTTGCAATTAGAAGTAGTTAGATGTGTTCTTTCTTGTAGATGATACTTGTTTACCCGAAAAGTTAGATTCTGAAACATGATGCTTAATTTCCTTATAACCACCATGATTGTTATTAATTGCACCTTGAAATTTTAATATAAAAAATTTGCACCTTGAATTTCTAATCATAATAGATAATTCAGATGGTGAAGTTTCATGTTGTATGGTTGATCTCTAGAGAGCTCTGTGCAAGGGCAATGACAATTGTATATGAACAGCATTATAAGACAATAGGTCTTTTTGAGGGCACTGCTCACATCACAGTTCTTTTGGATAGGAGAGATGATAGATCTTTGAGGCATCATTTTCTTCTTCTTCTGAAGGTATCATAAAATTGACTTTGGTTATTTGTTATTTTCCCTATTTTGCTAAGATATGGATTGACTGATGAAACTTCACTGTTTTGCTCTATGCATATTGGTGTAAGTAACATTTGTTCCCATTTGTTTCTTTGCGCTGAAATTGCCCTCTTTTTTTGGTAAGTTGCACAAATCCAGTGGGTCTGGAGTTGTGCTCTTTAAAATACCATTCTACCAATCTACTAGCTAGAGATTGAGACTCTAAATTGTCCTAAAAAAGCCAGCCTTATAGGATTGACTCGAGATCTAGAAATAGCCTAAATTGAAGTAGGCATTTGTGATCATAGTCATATTTTCAATAATAACAATTTCCATACGCTCTATATATGAGCAGACTTTGATAAAGGTTCTATCAAATCTGGAGGCTTGTGTTTTGGTTGGAGGGTGTGTTTTGGATGTGGATCTTCTTACAATGGTTCATGAGGATTTCGAAAGAACTTATATCCCTTTGCAGTCAAATTTGGTGGCTGCTACTGCTTTCATGGAACCACTCAAGGAATGGTTGTTTTTTGACAAGGATGGTGCACAAGTTGGACCCATGGAAAACATGCTATCAGGAGGTTCTGGTCAAAGAAAGCCATTGATTGGACAACCAGGTGCAGGTCTTCTGGGATGCTAGACTGGAAGAGATTGCACAATGTTCGTGAACTTTGCTGGGCACTAGCTATTTGGGTTCCAATTCTCGCTCCTAATCAGGTATTGTCATACAACACATGGAACATTATGCTAATCTGTAATATGGTTGTATCACACTTTCGATACATCAGAAACATTCCCTCTTAAAGTTAGTTTAATGCACTTGCAGTTTAATCTCATTTTGTTGTTGTTTACTAAATTCTAATTTTGTTGTATATATTGGCTAAGCTAAATTTTATGTTTCTTAGTGTTCAACTTTGATACATGCTAATGTTCAATTCCCGTGTGTGGTTTGATTACTGCTGGTTTTTCAAGATCTATAAACTTTAACAGATTATTTGTTATGTTGGATTTTTTTTAGTCTGCTGCATTTGCATCAGAGTTTCACTTGTACAAATCATTTACTCCTTAATGGAATTTGGCCAATAAGTGCTTAATTGTCATCCTTAGCTTCTATTCGAAGTCATGCATGGTGTATCATGTATGGTTATCTATATACGTGTTTATCTATACACACACGCACACACATCTACGTGTGTATGTGGGGTGGGTTTTTTTTGGGGGAGAGAGAGAGAGAGAAGGCATGGTGTATGGGTTGAATTATTGAGAGTGACCATATCTTGAATATGCTGGAGGTTAGGATTTAGAACTGTATCTAACATCTCCCTTCACAAGACTTGCTTTGGCAGGACCAAAACTGTGTGGTGGCCATTTTATTTGACATGATATTTTGCAATTTCTAGCTACAGTAGTGTTTTCTTGTCTATTTTAACTTAGAAATCCCTTGCTTGTAGCTTTTGCCTCAGCTCATATTATTTTGTTGATGCCTTTCAAATTTCAATAGATGTTACTTGTTCTCAGGTAGGGGAGGCAGCACTGTCCATATTACATATCATGGCATCTACTCATTCATATCTTTTATATATATATATATATATATATATATATATATATATAAGTAATCAAAGTGTTTTAATAAAAGAATAGGCAAAGCTATGTGTTACAAAGAAATCCCTAAACTACGTAGGGACAATAGAAACAAGGAAGTCATGAATGGCTTGGCCATTAAGATTAACGTCAATGGTCCAAGTACAAAGAGTTCTAAAAAGGATCAATCTCTCTTTGTCCTCAAAAATCAATTCATTACGCTCCTGCTAGTGCTGCCACAACTGTCTCAGGCATAACCCAACCCAACTCTAGTCTACTAAATACCTCGTTCCATAACCCTCAAGCTACATCACAGTGTAGTAAGAGATGGTCCACCGATTTCCTCCCATTCTTGCACATGCAACACCAATCTGCGATGATCACCCTTTGTTTCCTCAAATTATCTGTTGTGAGGATCTTACCCAAAGAGACGGTCCACACAAAAAATGCAACTTTGAGAGGCGCCTTATGTCTCCAAAGTTTTTTCCACAGGAACTAAATAGGAGGTTCTTGTGATAGAGACTTATAGAACGAGTGAACCGAGAACATACCTTTACTTGTAGGTAACCACCACAATAAGTCAGCATGCTGATTGTTATTTTGGAGGGAATACCAAAGGTTGAAAAGAGCTTCAATACTGTCCATTTCCAAATCATTTACTGCCCAGCTAAAATTGATGTTCTGTTGAATTTGTCCCCCCGCTATTTCCCTAACGTCCACCACTGAAATATCTTTTGCATTAGCAATCCTGAAGAGAGCAGGAAATTGATCCTTTAAAGCACCGTTACCACATCAAGTGTCATGCCAGAATTTAATTCTGGCTCCATCACCTAGGCTTAGTCTTGAATGGTGAGAGAAAACACCCCATCCTTTTCTTATGTGTTTCCACAAACCCACTCCATGAGCGCCTCTCACTTCATTGGAACACCATCCTCCCTATAATCCACCGTATTTACTCTCAATCACCATCTTCCACAGGGCTCTAGTTCTTTAAGGTATCTCCACAACCATTTTTCAAGTAACGCCCGATTAAAAATTCTCAAGTTCTAATGCCCAAACCTCCATTAGATATGGGACTACATACCTTCTCCCACCTGACTAGGTGGAATTTAAATTCCTCGCCTATTCCACCCCACAAAAAATCTCATTGTAATTTCTCAATGCGAAGCACTACACTTGCTAGAATAGGAAACAAGGACAAGAAATAGGTCGGTAGGTTGAATAGTGTACTCTTTATCAGAGTAATACTACCGCCTTTTGACAGGTACATTATCTTCCAACTTGCTAGGCAACGCTCTACTTTCTCAATCACTGTATCCCAAACAGAAGCCACTCTTCAGGCTGCCCCCAACGGAAGGCCAAGGTATGTCATAGGAAGTGAGGCAGTCTTGCACCCCAGTGTATTAGCTAACTATCTTAGATTCTGAACACTCCCAATAGGCACCATCTCTGATTTGTCCAGATTCACTTTCAACCCCGAAGTTGCTTCAAAACAAAGTAGGAGGGCCTTCAATACTCGAATCTAGTTACGGTTCACCTCACAAAAAAAAAAAGTGTCATCTGTAAAAAATAAATGAGACATGTTAATAAAACCCCCTCCCGGGGATTCGATCGAGTAATCTGACACACGCCCGTTGAGGACCAAGGCTGAAATCATTATGCTTAAAGCCTCCATCACAATAACAAAGAGTAAGGGGGACAGCAGATCTCCCTGTCTTAGGCATCTTGTGCTATCGAAGAAACCTGTTGGACTTCCATTTATTAGAACTGAGTATTTCACTGTAGATATACACCAACAGATCCATGATCGCCATTTCTCTCCAAAACCACACCTCCTAAGAAGGTCGAGTAGGAAGTCCCAATTAACATGATGTTACGCCTTCTCCATATCTAACTTGCAAAGTATCCCTTCCTTGCCAACTTTCAGTCTACTATCCAGACATTCATTTGCAATAAGCACCGCATCTAGAATCTATCTATCTTTTACAAAGGTATTTTAGGGCTTTGAGATTATCTTTCCCACAACCTCACTAAGATGATTATCAAGTACCTTAGAAATGATCTCCTTTACTAGACTAATGGGTCGAAACTCCTTAATCTCCTCAGCATCAACCTTCTTCAGTATCAAAACAAGGAAAGTGGTGTCAAGGCTTTTCTCAAATTTTCCTTCCGAATGGAACTCCTGTAATACCTTCATGAGGTCATCCTTTAACACATCCCAACACGTTTGGAAGAAACCCATAGAAAACCCATCAGAACCTGGAGCCTTATCTTTAGCCATTTTCCTTAGCACATCAAATACCTTAACGTCCTCGAAAGGCCTCTCCAAACAGATACTATCCAAGGGACCAATAGAATCAAAAACCAACCCATCAGGCTTAGGCCTCCAGCCCACCTGCTCAGATAGTAGCTGTTCAAAAAAACCAACTACATGAGAATTAATCTCATTCTCATCCTTACAAAAGGCCCCATCAATCTTCAACGTCTCAATATTATTGGATCTCCTGTGCGAGTTGGCTACCCTGTGAAAAAACTTGGAGCTTCGATCTCCTTTCTTCAACCATAAAGCCCTAGATTTTTGCCGCCACAAAGTTTCTTCTAAAAGGACGATCCTCTCAAGATCTACAACCATCACTAGCTTTTGAGCTAATTCCTCCTGTTTAAGGTCCTAGATTCTTGTAACCTTCCAGCACATGGATCTCTCTTAACTTACTTTCCTTCTGTTCCCCTATATCGCCAAATGATTGTCTATTCCAAAGCTTCAAATCTTGTTTTAAAGCTTTCAATTTACCCACAAACATGAAGCTAGGGGTACCCTATATCTGATAAAAAGGCCACCAAAGTCAACCCTATCCACAAAACCTTCCAATTTCAATCACATGTTTTCAAACTTGAAGTACCTTTGTCTTCTTTGAATTCCCCCACAATCCAGCATGATAGGCCAATGATCAGAATATAGTCGAGGTAATCTCTTTTGCCAAACCTCCTGAAAATGAATTTCCCACTCCAGAGAAATTAAGGATATATCTAAACGAGACAACGTCTGATTATTCACCCACGTGCCTGAACCCCGTACCATTGGTAAGTCCACTAAATTCAACTCAAAGATGCATTCTGAAAATTCTGACATTGCTAGTCTCATTCTTCTATTGCCAAAGCACTCACTGGGAGATCTTGTTACATTAAAATCTCCACCAATGCACCATGGAAGATCCCACCAGCTATGTAAACCAATTAGTTCATCCCACAATAATCTACGATCAGAGTCCTAGTTGGGACCATAAACACCTGCAAAGGCCCATGAAAAACCATCGACCACACTCCTAAAAGAACATGCTACCGAAAATGACCCAATGAACTCCTCCCGTTTTTCTACCGCCCATTGGTCCCACATCACTAACACACCTCCTAAGGCCCCATCAGCAGCCAAATAAACCCAATCCACATGTACGCAACTCAATATGCTTCATACGATTTTTGTAGTAATAACTTTCAACTTCGTCTCCTACAAATAAACGATGTTCACCTTCCATCCTTGCAGTAAGTTTCTTATTTGAAGAAGCTTACTAGTCTCATTTAACCCACAAACATTCCACGAGATAATTTTTTATTTCACTTTGGATAGACTAGCCCCTTCCCCTTAGACCTGTCCCTACTAGAACCACCTTCCGAGTTCATCGACCAAGTCAACCTCTTGAGTTCCCGTTGTCTCTTAGAACCCGCTTTCCTTTGTTGTTGGTGTCCTGCTTCAATAGCGGTGAGTAACGCCATGAATTGCTCCTCATATCCTTCACATTTCAGACCCACCAAATCCTGGATATCCTTCACCGTGTCAAACACCCAATCCAAGACACTTGACTGGTCTGGAAACAAAAGATATGTAAATTGAACTCTAGTTGTTCCTCTAAACACTCTTCCCTAGTCAAACACTTGGTTTTCCTTATCTGAGAGGAAAAGATCTTCACTGGCTGAGTCCCTTGAGACCAGTTTCTCTCCCCACATCAATGGTCGTGTCCCCTAGGGCCACTTTCTCGCTAACCCCCATCACAAACACCTCACTGTTCAGCTCATTGGTACTCGCCGAGCACCATCCCCCCCCAACGCACCATCAGCAACTTGTGTACACTTCGTAGAGGAGAAGCATCGTTCTGTGTTGAAAGAGGGGCTACAATTGACTTTGTCGGCAATCTCGGATACTCCAATGGATCCACTCAAGCCACCGACGAGACCTCCACCGTCATCGACCGCCCTCTGGTGGTGTCGCGGCGTCGACAACGGCACAGAGGGCTCGCCCCTTCACGTACATGACCAGCTCGAGCCTTCCACTCTTGCTGAGCTGGTTTATGCTTGATGGGCTTGAAGACAGGCCTACTAAGGCCCGTATGGAGGCCTTTGTCTGACGCAACGGGCTTATGCCCTTTAAAAATCTCACTGGCCTGATGGCCCAACCCATCTCCCACGTAAGGCACCCTGGATGCCTTATACGCACCCTGTCTCCCACGTGAGGCCTTAGTGTTATCCGCCTGAAACGCCCCATTTACATAACCCTAAAATGCACCGTATTCCCCAGCTTTCACCCTTTCATTCCTTTCCTTATTAACCCTGACCCTCCACGCCACCTTATACAACTCACTCTGAAAATACTCCATTTGCACCTGCAACTACCTCACCATATAGTAAACGTATCTTCCATAGTCTCTCTCCCATGACAGACTGTGACGCCCCCAAATTCCGCTTGGGATTGAACGGACATTTGAAGCGTCGAGACATGTAACACAAGGTTACCTGCCCCCGTTCATGACATATAAGATGCAATGTTCCTAACATGCATCTAGCATTATGCAATATTCGCAGCGGATAATCTTTTTCTTTAGCAATACTATGCACCAAACTAAAAATATCCCAAATACTTGAAACATAATTCATACATAAAGGCATACTAAAAAGCCGTGATCACCACACTAGTCTAAAATGGTTGTGATCAAAAGAATACTTGAGATACAACTCCAAAAGTACAAGTATTAACCTAAGTTAAATACTATACCATCATCAACATCGCACCGTGGCCTAGTCGACCGTATTCAGTTGGTCAGATTCCAATTCTCCTTTGGGTCCTGTAACAAGATCTACCATTCGGGGGGAATGGTAGTTGGGACTACCACAGTGAGATTTGATTACAAATCTCAGTAAGTTAACATAAAACTCACACACAGGTTAAAGATGCATGCATGGCAGTAAAAGCATAAATGCATAAGTAAAGTCGTACATAAGCATAGCATAACTTGACATATAACATGACATAACCAGAACTTAAACGTGAACTGAACTTGACTTAACATGACATGAACTTGAGTTTAAAACATAACATGGACTTGAAATGTAGCATGAACGTAAACATGCATAACATAAATATGAACTTGAAAATAACATAAACTTGAACATATCATGACATAAACGTGAACTTGAGACATACTGTAAACGTGAACTTAACATGATGTGAACATGAACTTGGAACATAACTTGATCATGAACATAACATGTACGTGTACATAACAAAACATGAACTTGATCTGAAACTTGACTTATCATGCACTTGATCTGAAACTTGACTTAATACGTACTCCACAGTTGTTGTGGCCCCACGTATTCTACGTGTCACAATTGCTGTGTCTCACGTAGTGTATGCTCCACAGTTGTTGTGGCCCCATACTTCATGCTCCACAGTTGTTGTGGCCCCATGAATACACGTAACATAAAATATAATACGTACTCCACAGTTGTTGTGGCCCCACGTATACACGTAACATAAAATATAATACGTACTCCACAGTTGTTGTGGCCCCACGTATACACGTAACATAAAATATAATACGTACTCCACAGTTGTTGTGGCCCCACGTATACACGTAACATAAAATATAATACGTACTCCACAGTTGTTGTGGCCCCACGTATACACGTAACATAAAATATAATACGTACTCCACAGTTGTTGTGGCCCCACGTATACACGTAACATAAAATATAATACGTACTCCACAGTTGTTGTGGCCCCACGTATACACGTAACATAAAATATAATACGTACTCCACAGTTGTTGTGGCCCCACGTATACACGTAACATAAAATATAATACGTACTCCACAGTTGTTGTGGCCCCACGTATACACGTAACATAAAATATAATACGTACTCCACAGTTGTTGTGGCCCCACGTATACACGTAACATAAAAAATAATACGTACTCCACAGTTGTTGTGGCCCCACGTATACACGTAACATAAAAATATAATACGTACTCCACAGTTGTTGTGGCCCCACGTATATACGTAACATTAAATATAATACGTACTCCACAGTTGTTGTGGCCCCACGTATTCACGTAACATAAAATATAATACGTACTCCACAGTTGTTGTGGCCCCACGTATTATACGTAACATAACATGTCTTATCTTTCTTAATGCATGAGATATTAATTAATATCATATACTTTTCTAACATGGCGTATACTTGTAAATGGCACAATATGATTTAATCATAACATTTCATGGCATACTTAACATGGCATACTTATAACATACATCATTGTATGACAGAAAAGATTATGTAACAGATAATTATTCATGAGAGATTAAATCATACGTAGCAGATAAACATGTAATGACATAGCATGACATGGCATATACGATAACATACATACATAAATTGTAGTTCTCTTACCCATCACACATACACAATAAACTGATAGTAAGTTAGAGGCTAACTTACCTCGATCGTCGCGTTCTATGAGAATAGAGCGCGAGACACGAGGAACTGCACAACAGCTGGAAGAGGAACACTCAAGTCCTTAAGATTTTCACTTCTGAACTCAATTGCCATATTGTAAGCACTTGCAACACCACGGCCAACTTGAGGTTTCACTATACTCGGAAGAGATAAATTGACTTCAGAAAGCCTTTGCACTAAAACAAGTTCATTAAAATTATCAATAACAACCAAACAAACAACTCATTTCTCAATCCATATACTCTTAGCCATAGTCAACCACAAGATGACACCAGTCACCCCGGACTATAATCCATATCATCACTGCTTCGGGACACTGTCATACAGTTTCCCAACACTACACCATACGCTCCACACTTCTCTGCTACGCCATCCAACCCTTCGTGACACGCCATCCGGTGTATCACGACTTAGTACAGAGTACACTCACGTGAACTCTCTTCCATTCACACTACAAAACCCATCACTGCGATACACGTCTCACGGTGCATCGCTACGCGACACGGAGTACGCGCTACGCGTACTTCCTTCGCTACAACACTCATCAACACGATGCACATCACACGATGCATCGCCATACAACACGGAGTACACTACATGCGTACTCCCTTCCTTCTACGACACACATCACTACAGCGCACGTCGCGCGGCGCGTCGCTGCATTACACAGAATATGCTACACGTGTATTCTCTTCACACAACCCGCCGTATCACATCTACGGCATCCATCTCATGCCTATACTTCACAGCACAGTCCACAAAATACACAATCAAACTCAACACTTCACAACCACACTTCACTTCACAACTACGCAACGAATTTCACAAATACAACTACACAATCCACAAACCAACCAACTATTTTAAACGTAAAATAACTAGAGATAGAAGGTTATACCATCGACAGGATAACCCGTGCGTCACTCGTTGTTCGTCACGAACATGCGTCGGAGGAACGTACGTGGCAGCTTACGGTGGCTGTCCACCACATAAAGTGGTAGTTTGGGCTTGAGAAAGGCTAGGCGTGGTCTTGGAAGACTCATGATTTTACAGCTGTCGGTGAAGAACAAAATACGTGATTTACGGAAAAGATAATCTATAAGCGTGATTCCAGATGAGGGTAAAGACGAGAGAGATGTGATTGCTGTCGGGAAATAATCCAAAACTGATAATTTTAGCGGGCTGTTACACAGACCACGAGGGGCTCGATGCATGTCACCATCACCAGCCCCATATCTTGGAACGTCGTGACTCTCTGCCGAAATGAGAGCCTCTTTGTACGACTTCCCTCCCACTTCAGTTTCTTTCCATGGTTGCCTCAGAACAACCCCACCAGACCCCTCTCTGACCTCCTGGGTTGCCTCCATGACACCTCCTTTAGTCTCCACCATCCTCTTCCACCCTCTTCTTCCAAAATAATAACAACAGTTTATCGTCCCCCATCGCCATAAACTGCCACCTCCAAGAATCTCCCACGACTATTATGACATCTTTGAGCTATGAAACTTTGAAAGCCCTCCCTTCTGGAAGCATAAAAGTCCTTACTTTCTCCCTTCGCATAGTCCTCCAACACCCTCCCTAACCAACGCGCAGTACCCAAACCCAATAATATCTCCTGTTTAGACCTTCTACCTCTCTCAGTGATGCGAACCAGACCACCTTCTCTCACGATAGAAAAAAGTTTGGATTCAATCACTAACTCCCTTGTAATAAACATTGTGAAATCACTGTCATCGGCGACAAGCAAAAATGCAGAAAACTAGAGAGAGAGAGAGAGAGAGAGAGTTCAACAGCCACTAACAACTCTATCAGACTCATATATCCTCATTCAGATCTAGATGATGCTAGAGAGATAGTTACACCAACTCTAGAGTAAAGCGGATCTTGTCGAGTCTGCGTTGCCTTCTGCATATTGCACAGGTGATTTTTGGTGCTGAACTTCGATTCTAATGCTAAATGATTCCTAATTAGCCTGATGGTCATTCGTGACCTGGACGATTCTCTCTCTGTGTGTATGTCTATATTTCAAGCATATATATATATATATAAGTTGTAAAACTGTGATTCCTAATCTAGTTGATCTTTATGGACATTTGTGGAGACCATGCCTCTAAATTCTGAAACCTGGATGTTTGTATCGCACTTATTATCCTCACTTTTGTTTGCCAAAATCAATTTAGGCTATGCTTTCTAGGGAACCAAGTATTGTGGAGGCTGCTGCATTGCTGAAGGCTGTTGTCACCAGAAACTCCACGATTCGTCTATATAGCACATGAACATTTTATTTTGCTCTTACATACCCTGGTTCTAATCTCCTTTTGATTGCTCAACTCTTCTCTGTGACTCATGTTCATCAAGCATTTCATGGTGGAGAAGAAGCTGCACTTTCCTCATCATTGCCACTAGCAAAACGTAGTGTATTGGGTGGACTTCTTCCTGAATCCTTGCTGTATGTACTGGTGCGTAGTGGTCCAGCTGCATTTGCTGCTGCAATGATTTCTGATTCTGATACTCTTGAGATTATATGGACTCACAAAATGCGAGCAGAAAACCTAATACATCAGGTATACCCAGACATTTAAGTGAGGAATGTGCACTGTACATCTCACTTGTGCTCCTTAAGGAAGTTTATCTATGAACTACAACTGAATCTATGTTCCTTTATTTACCGCCAGCTTTTGTATCTTGGAGACTTTCCCTAGAAACTCTCTCAGTATTGTCACTCCTTATACAAGCATGCGCCTATGCCACCAGTGACGTATCCAGAGCTAAGAGATGAAATGTGGTGTCACCGTTATTACCTTCGAAACTTATGTGATGAGATCCGATTTCCAAATTGACCAATTGTTGAGCATGTTGAATTTTTACAGTCATTATTGGCCATGTGGCGTGAAGAGTTGAGACAGACAGACCACTGGATATTTTTGAAGATGAAGCTTGCAAAATTTTAGAGATATCTCCGGTAGATGTGTTAAGTGATTATACCAAAAAGAAGCATCTTTTGAGGTGGGTGAGGTGATATCTAGCATATCCAAGCAGATTGAGAACGTCGATGAAGAAAAACTCAAGCGACAATACCAGAAACTTATAGAAATATTGAGATGAAACTATCTCATGTGTTGAGAGAGAGAGGATGTATATTATTCATATATATAGAAGCTGTACAATATGTCCTATACAAGGGAACTATACAAGGAAAGCTACACAAGGAAACTATACATAAGGAAAGCAATTAAGAAAATACTACAATAAAGGAGAAAAATATGCTTGACATCCTTGATACTCTGATTCTAGCCTTGTACTAATCCTGACTTGATTCTTGATATTCTGATTTAATGTTATTCCTTATATTCCCCCTCAAACTTGGCTGTGGTAGAGAGCATAGTCCAAGTTTGTGTCGCAGCTGCTTAAATTGTGGCTTAAGAAGAGGCTTGGTGAAGATGTCAGCAAGCTGATTGGTGGAGGGAACAAATTTTGTTTCAAGTGACCCAAGAGCTACTCTTTCTCTGACATAATGATAATCAAGCTCTATATGCTTGGTTCAAGCATGTAGAACAGGATTAATTGTCATGTATAGGGCACTTAGGTTGTCACAATGTAGTAATGGATCTTTGTTTAAAGGAACACCAAGATCTTTGAGAAGGAGAGACAACCATGTTAATTCTGCTGTAGTAGAGGCCATAGCCCTGTACTCAGCTTCAGCACTAGATCTTGACACTGTAGGTTGTTTCTTTGCACTCCAAGATATAAAATTACCTCCAAGAAAGGTGCAAAAACCTGTTGTAGACCTCCGTGTAGTTGAGCAACCAGCCCAATCTGCATCTGAAAAACCATATAAATCAAGGGAGTTGTTGGACAGAATTCTGATACCAAGAGTTGCAGTCCCTTGTAGATATCTTAAGATTCTTTTGACAAGTTGAAAATGAGCCAGTGTTGGAGCTTGAATAAACTGGCAGACATAGTTCACACTGTAGGAGATACCAGGTCTTGTAAATGTGAGGTACTGCAGGCCTCCCACAAGACTTCGATAGGTTTTGACATCAGTAAATAACTCCTGAGAACCAGATTTTTGTTGTACTTTTGTTGGCATTGGAGTTGACAATGGCTTACTCTCATGCATGCTAGGTCGGGTGAGGAGATCCACAATATACCTATGCTGTGATAAAAACAGATTAGAACCATATTTTTGAACCTCAATGCCCAGAAAATGATGAAGAAACCCAAGGTCTTTAATTGAGAACTGATTACTGAGCTGTGTGATTAACCACTAAATTCTTTGTGGGTTGTCACCTGTCACTACCATACATCTACATAGAGTAGTAGGATTAGTACCCCATGTTCTGAGTATGAAACAAATAAACTTGGATCTGCTACACTCGAGTAAAAACCAAGTTGAATGAGGTAATCACTTAACCTGTCAAACCATGCTCTAGGGGCCTGCTTAAGCCCATACAAAGCTTTTTGTAATTTGCATACATGCATTGGATTATCCTTATTGATATATCCTGGAGGCTGGTGCATAAAGACAGGTTTGTTAAGATAGCCATGTAGGAAGGCATTCTTAACATCTAGTTGATGAAGTGGCCAATGTTTAACAGTAGCAATTGTAAGAACAACTCTAATGGTAGCTGGCCTTACAACAAGAGAGAAGGTTTCTGAAAATTCTACACCATCCGCTTGACTGAACCCCTTTGCCACTAGCCGAGCTTTTAGCCTTTCCAGTGTGTTGTCTGCTTTGAGTTTGGCCTTGTACACCCACTTACATCCAATGACATTCATCCCAGGTGTTCTTGGAACTAATTCCCAAGTGTTGTTGGCAGCAAGAGCTCTCAATTCTTCTTCCATTGCAGCTAACCATCCAGAGTGATTTATTGCTGCCTTGATAGTTTTTGGCTCTGTTGGTATTTGTGCCAGATTATGCAAATTTGCATATCTTGGATTGGGTTTATGAATACCACTTTTGGCCCTAGTTTGCATCTGATGTTGCAATGATGGGACGTGTAATACTGGATCAGCAACATTCTGTAATGGGGAACCTGGTTGAGAAACATTGTGAGATAATATTGGTGAGCTATGGAAGACTTGCTGACTTGAGGGAGAATGGTCATCAAGTTGAGGAGGACTTAAATTTGGTGAGTTATTGGAGACTTGCTGGCTTGAGGTTGAGGGTTCAACATCAGTTTGAAGAGAACTTGTAGTAGGGGTGCAAAAGCAGAAGGTGGTGACTGACTATGATGGTGACATTCCTCAAAACTTGAAAAATCTCCTTCAACAGGAGAAGAAGTATATAGCTGAGTAGGTTGGGTGTATGGCAAGACAGACTCATCGAAGACAACATGTCTTGAAATATAAATCCTACCAGTAGAGGGATAGAAGCACTTGTAGCCCTTATGCTTGCTGCTGTATCCAATAAAAACACATGGCAATGACTTAGGTTCTAATTTATTAGATCTATAGTCCCCAAGATAGGGAAAACATGTAGAGCCAAGTACCCTTAGAGTTGTATAATCTGGATGCTTCTTATGGAGTCTAAAGAAAGGAGAATCCATGTTAAGCACAGAGGAGGGTAGCCTATTTAGAAGAAACACAGCAGTGGAGAAACAATCTAACCAGAATCTGTTTGGAAGTTTAGCATGAAACATCAGTGTTAGGCCCAGATTTGTGATGCTTCTATGTTTCCTCTCAGCTTTGCCATTTTGCTCTGGTGTTTTGGGACAGGCAGATTGGTGGAGAATGCCATGATTGTGAAAATAAGTGATAAGGTTTTTGTCATTAAACTCGCGACCTTCATCACTTTGAAACACTTGTATTTTGGCATTAAATTGACAAGTAACAAATTTGTGAAACTGAATAAAAGCTTGACACAGGTCAGATTTATGCTTTAAGGGAATTAACCATGAAAAATTGGTTGCCTCATCAATGAAGATAGCATAAAATCTGAATTTTTCCCTGGAAGGAGTGGGAGCTGGTCCCCATAAATCATAGTGTATCTTTGAGAATGGAGCAGTGACAGTTTGTGTTCTAGGAAGAAAAGGTAATTTGGTAGCTTTTCCCATTTGACAACTTGTACAAAGTCCCACGGCATTTTGCTTAGAATTAAAGGAAATAAGCTTTTTATTACAAAGATAATCAAGAACTGTGGAGTTTGGGTGTCCAAGCCTCAAGTGCCAGCTCTCTTTATTTGCTGTTCGAAATCTAGAGGAAAAGTAGTTCTGTTTTTCTGTAGAAGTCCATGCTGCAGCATTAAAAACATATAGGCCCTTCTGGTTCCTCCCTGTTGCCACTGTCCTCTGTGTCATTCTGTCCTTTATCACAAAACCATTGCCATCAAACTCAAACTTTAAAGGATAGTCTAAAGTTAGCCTACTAACTGACAGCAAATCTTTCTTGATGTCAGGGACCACAAGAACATTTTTTAAGTGAATTTTAGATTGAGCAGAACCAAGCATAAGGTGACCAGTATGAGTAATAGGCAAGATTTTTCCATTTCCAACCATTATTCCATCATTACCAGAATAGGAAGTGACAGATTGGAGAGTACCTTGATTTTCTGTCATGTAATCAGTGGCTCCAATGTCTGGATGCCAAGAAGCTTCTGCTGGTTCTTCCAGCTTTACTACTGCAAAACTTTTAGGAAGATTGTCATGTGTAAAAGAATGATTAAACCTATCAAAGCACTTCAAGGCTGTGTGATTTCTTTTATGACAGATTTGACAGACAATTTCTTCTCTGTGTGCAGGTTTGCTATTGTTTGAACCACGAGAGTTATTATAAGAAGTTTGTCCCTGATTTGGTGCTTTGGACCTAGTTGAATTTCCTTGAACAAAACCTCGTCCCTTGGAAGTGAAAGTACCATTCTATTTCTTGTTCTTGTAAGACTTTTGTCCATAGAATACCATGGATGCAGGAGGGGCATCAAATTTATACCTGTCAAAGTAGCTTTCAAGTAACGTTACTACCTCAGAGTAGGAAGGGACAGGTGGCCTCATCATTGTGGCTGTGAAGACCTCAAATTCCTTGCCAAGACCATTGAGGAGCCACCAAGACTTTTTGTGATCAGAAACTGGCTTGCCAATAGCTGCAAGCTCATCACAAATGATCTTGAATTTTCTCAAATAATCACTTAAGGAATCAGATCCTTTTGTGATTAAAGTGAGTCTTTGCTTAAGAGCAAGACCTCGATCTGAAGATACTCTTGCAAAGGCATGAACAAGAGCCTTCTAGACTTCAAAGGCAGTTTTCAAACCTACAACAATTCCTAGAACCTCTTCTGAAAGAGTTGCTGTTAGCCAACCTTTGACCAACCTATCAGACCTTTTCCATTTTTGATAGAGTGGATTAGGCTGAGAGGTGGAGGATTCAGCAAGAATTATTTCTGGTGGTGCAGAAATTTCACCCGTGATGAAGCCTTGGAGATCATAACTCTCAAGGATATTCAACATTTGGGTTTTCCATAGGAGAAAGTTGTTAGAATTGAGTTTGAGAGAAACATAGTTTGAAACATTTTGTGAAACTGGATAAGGGTAAGGATCAGAAGTATCAGAGGACACAGATGATGATGAAGTCATTTCTAAAACAAAAAAAAAACACCACTCTTTGTCAACACTTTGTGGCTCGTGATACCATATAGAAATACTCATTTCTCCCCTTAAAAGGCCTAATAGGAGGAGTAGTGTAACTCCTTATAAAGCCCAGGATGAGTTTGTTCCTAAGCCATGTGGGACTCCTCAATATGCCCTGTCACGTGTGGGCCAGTATCTCCTATACCATCATCGTGGATAGGTCTCAGGAGCCCATCATTAATCATAGGTTAGCCTGCTCTGATACCATATAGAAATATTGAGATGAAACTATCTCACGTGTTGAGATAGAGAGGATGTATATTATTCATATATATAGAAGTTGTACAAGCTGTCCTATACAAGGGAACTATACAAGGAAAGCTACACAAGGAAACTATACATAAGGAAAGCAATTAAGAAAATACTACAATAAAGGAGAAAAATATGTTTGACAGCCTTGATACTCTGATTCTAGCCTTGTACTAATCCTGACTTGATTCTTGATATTCTGATTTAATGTTATTCCTTATAAAACTTGCCATGAAATACCATCGAGATAAAAATCCTGAAGGACGGGAGAAGTTTCTTGCTGTACAGAAAGCTTATGAGCGGCCGCAGGTAGACATTGGCCTCCAAACTTAGTATATCTAACTGAAAATGCTTAAATAATGAGAATGCCAAGGATTCTCTTGCACTAAAATTAAATAATTTCAATGGTATCATCACGTGGCCGTTGGCCCTTCTAAATAGTGAAACTTGGATGAATAGCTCAGTTATTCCTTGATATGTGTGTTATATATAGTTTCAATTCATACACCCTTCTGAGCCTTTTATCTCAGAAGAGTAATTTTTGGGCTTGCCTGTGTTCTAATAGTGCAGCCATTTTTGTAGCCTGTGCATCCAAGGTTCATGCCTGGTGTTAAGTATATTATGTATTGCAGAATTAAAGATGCAACGTGATAAAGATTCTGCTTTGTTGTAGGGCCTTCAGAATCTTCTCAAGGTAGAAAGATATAAACTATCACTGCTCAGTTATATATAACTGTTAAGTATGCTATACACTTCACCCAATAACTTTTTGTAGGCCACCATGCAAGGCTTGCAAGGTCCTCAGCCTTGTAGGTTGTTACTTCTATTGAAAGAACAGTGTATCTTATAACGACGTTATGGGGAAATAATGGAGCCATTTAAATATGCTGGCTATCCCATGTTACTCAATGCAGTTACCGTGGACAAAGATGATAACAATTTTCTTTCTTCTGACAGAGCACCCCTCCTTGTTGCTGCATCTGAGCTTATATGGCTGACATAAATTCCCCTTTTGCCAGTATCGCTCTTGTTGATTTCATTGTAATT
This sequence comes from Carya cathayensis, assembly GCA_011037825.1. Taxonomy (NCBI): domain Eukaryota; kingdom Viridiplantae; phylum Streptophyta; class Magnoliopsida; order Fagales; family Juglandaceae; genus Carya; species Carya cathayensis. Next base: position 776,651 of record QGSO01000425.1, on the reverse strand, counting down.
AGTGAATTTTTTACACTGATATGATGGATTTACTTCTTATGATTTGCCCTCTTTTAGGTATGGATCTTCTTCTTTGAATGGTGAAGAACTAGTGAGGGATGGCGGGATACAACTTCTTGCAACTCGTTTTTCCCGTTGCATGTGTTGTTCAGCCAACTGCTCCTGCAAGTGAACCGTCTGTCATTGTTGTTACAAATGTGATGCGAACCTTTTCTGTTTTGAGTCAATTTGATGGTGCTAGAGTTGAGATGCTTGAATGTTCTGGGCTAGTTGAGGACATTGTGCACTGCACTGAACTTGAGCTTGTACCTGCGGCAGTTGATATGGCCCTCCAGACAATTGCCCATGATTCTGTGTCATCAGAGTTGAAGAATGCTCTATTAAATGCTGGTGTTCTATGGTAAGCCAGCTTCTTCTTCGTCATTATTACCTGCAGCAGACTGCTTAATTGTTATATTCTTCTTCTTGTTTTTTTTTTTTTTTTATTATGATGATGATTATGATTCTCTGTTTCTTGCTGTTGGTAAAATGATGTTTCGCATTCTTAAAATTCTCTTTTTTGGTGCCATCAGGGTTATGAGTTTCTATTATTGCAACTTTAATATAAATTCTATCATACTCCTAATCATGTTACCATCATGATTTTAACTCGTATCAGCAATCACATTTTGTTAAAATTGGCTGGTTTCAGGGTATCTTTAGCCACTTCTGCTTCAGCAATCAGCATGATTCAACTGCAGAGGAATATGGTATACAGAGTCGCATCGGGGTTGCTGCTAGTGTTCAAATTGCAAAACATATGCTTGCTGTACGAGCATCCGAGGCCTTATCAAGGCTCGGTGGTTTATGCACTGATGAGAATTTAACACCTCACAATCAGGGGGCGATGGATGCCCTCAGAGCTTTGCTAACACCTAAACTTGCTAGTATGTTGAAAGATCAAGTGCCAAGAGACCCATTGTCTACATTAAACATAAATTTTGAGCCTCCAGAGGAAAATACTGATTTTTGTTAAGTCTCTAGGGGGCGGGGGCAGACATTTCCTCTGCCTCGACCCCACCCACTTCAATGGTATCGATGGCCCATTAGGTCTAAAAATTATTTTTCTAAAAATATTTTTTTCGGCCCAAATTATTATATAATTAAAATTATAAATTACAATTTGTAAATATTTAATCCCAAGGGATTGGCCCATGTAGTGAAGGCCTTGGTCTTGGGGTATCACTCCCTTCAAGATTCAATGTTTAACACCTCATAGGTACAAACAATCCTTTAAAGCCACACCCTCAGATGAAAAGCCAACGATTTAACCAATTTCATATAGGGAAACTTCTGAGGGTACGGTGCACAGGACTGGGATTTACTCTAAATGGGTGTGTTCCAAGGGCTCTGCCTGGGAGAGGTTCCCCTAAATCAAAAAAACCAGAATTTATTTGTTTGATTTGTATTTACAAGATTGTGTTGCTTTGGCCTCCTAAACCAACATTTATATAGGAGATCAAGGCAATACAAGAGTTTTACTTGAGCAATGTGAGACTCAATAGTAAGGGGTGGGACCCCTGTCCGCCAAATGAGGGTGGCCCCCCCGCCCAACATTTGGCACCCTAGCGAGGTTGGGTTGGGCCTAACCCGACCCACTTTTCCCCCTCTCCACTCCCTGCTTATATATATATATACAAATTCTATATATTACAATTTATTAGACTTGTATTCACAAGATTGTATTGCTTTGCATTGGCCTTCTAAGCCAACCTTTATATAAGAGGTCAATGCAATATATGGGATTCAATAGCAAATCACATATTGTTTAAGTAAAACTTCTGTATTGTATTGGTCTCCTATATAAAAGTTAGTATAAGAGGTCAATGCCTCCTACATATAAATAAGGGGCGGGGCGAGGAAAAAGAGGGTCAAGATTGGGCTCAGCCCAGCCTAGCCCACCCCCGCTAGGATGCCAAATGTGGGGTAGGTGGCCCCGCCACCCGTATCTGGTAGATGGGTGTCCACCTGGCCCATGCGGGGGCAGGGTGAACGAGTGTAGGGCAGCAAGGTGCAGATCCTGCTCCCACCCTAACCAAAACCTCATAGAGAAGATCATTGACCAAAACTTATACCTTCGGTCAATATCCAATCATTAAGATTTGACAAATTATTATGATATAAATTTCTAATTTTAATAGTTTAGGATACATGTCAGAAAATTGAAGGATGGGCCACTATTTAGCTTCTATTTTCTTCCTGTGCATGGATAAACCACCTGGGAGAGTCCTACACCTCAAGTAACGTGGGCAAGTGAACTCTTCAGCCGTCTCACTTGTGCCTTATTCGAATTATACTTCAATTTTATTAGAAAATAAATTTAATAAATCGAGTTAATTTATGAGTTTATTTTTATTAAAAAAATTTATAGTTGTATCACTTCTCTACTTCAATTAGGGGATCTATTAAGATTGTAGGCAATCGGGATCTCTTTGCTACCAACCCTAAAATTTCTCTGAAATTATGTGACGTTGATGTCTTTACAGCCTCAGTTATTTCCCCATATTAATAGCCATCTTTTATTGACTTTGTTGCAGGATATATGCTACCATAAACACGTAAAAGCGGGGGGACATGCAATTCGTGAAAAATGTAGTTGATAAGCTTTACAAAAAGGGCTAGCTTCTATGAGTTGCCAATCCGAACCCTACTTTTACAAATAACGTAATTAATAACGTTAGGTGCATATGTGATTGTCAAAATCTCAGAGTAAGATTTGGGAAAGGTATTGTTAGTACCAACTTTGCAAAATTGTCAGCACATCTCAGAACTTTTCTTTGATGCTGGGTTTACTTCTATTTAAGCTGCCTTTTGTAATGCCACGTCTTTGAATTCTTTGCTTCACCAACATATATATCTTGTCTTATTATGATCACTTGTCTATCTACCCTTTAGGTTCATGCTTGGGTAGAACAAACCGGTTTGCAATGGAATAATGCCCAAGGCCGGCTTAATAACAAAATGTATGTTCATGTCTCATAATTAGAGCTCTGATCTAATTCCTAAGGTAGCTTCACACGGCAAAGCCGAAACGCATATACAAAAGCCACGTGACACAAGTCTAAGCATTGCTACCATTAATACACTAGACGTGCCCTGCCAACTACCACAATCAAGAACATGATCGATGAACATCTGAAACATACTGTCCTAACCATATTTTCTACATGAAAGTATGTTATTTAGTGCTTCTGTTTTGTGGCGACTTGATTATCTGATGCAACAATTCGTTTGCATTTTTTAGTGGATTTTCGATGGAACTTTGGATCTGTTTTTTACTCTTAATTCAACCTGACCCGACTCGCTAATTAAGGTTTACTATATATTGTATTAAACCCTTATACAACGGCCAATTAGGATTTGCCACACGTATATATATGCGCTATTCATGAGTAGCCGCATAATACGGTATTCAACTATCATTCTAAATAAAATCTTCTGAAGCTCTTTAGATGTAGGCACTTCATTAAACTCCATTAATCTTGTGTTTGTGTGTGATTGGTTTCATTTTTTACTTTGCTTTTTCTCTCATCGTTACTAGCACATCCACCAAATTCACCAATGGAGGGAAAAGATACGTACCAAGTGAGAGATAAGGTGGCATACTTGTAAGACAGGGAGCTTTTTAAACTCTTATCTCCTCATAATTGGGGTTATAGCAAAAGTGAGAAGAATCAACCAATATTTATCAAATTATGGATGATCTGTCACCTTCGTCTGGAATAAAATAGTAAAGATGTGGAGAAAGGAACTTCATCAATTGGGTACTTCATCAGTAAGCTATCGATTCTTAATTATTGGCAATCCAAAATATATATCTGCTGCTCCATATATAATGTTGATCACCGTGCAAGAGGTGAAGATATGTAATAATAACCCTTAGCTGAAGCCTCAGGTGCTAACCAGGCACTAGGCCGGTTGCCATTAATTAAAACAATACTAATGGTTTGGACCAAACAAATTCTAATAGTGCTTCTTTTTCTTGGGCAAGGTGTGAACTTGAAGTGCTATATGAAATTAAACCAGCTAGCGCTCTAAGCTGAGTCACAGGTAAAACAGTTTCATGGTCGCTAGAAGATCTATAAGAGAGAAAGATAAATGAAATGAGCCCTACAAATTTACAATTTATTACTGTACAGTACTTCATGTTCTGTCTATTGAGTTCAAGCCTTCAATTTTTTTATTGAGATTGATGAGATCTTTTTTCATATTCTAAGAACACCCCCTCGGTTGTCTTAATCAAGCTCCGTCCCCCTCCAAGTTGACAAGGTAACCCAGAAAGAATCCATGCTCAACTTTAGTTGTTAGGTTAAATGTTGAAAGAATTCCGAAATTCAAATAGAAAATGCTAGATCAGAAAGTGTATACCGAAATGTCGTGCTTTTTTTTTAAGCACGTGTATGTTTGTTTTTTTTTAATATTTTTAAAAAAATTACATACACATACATTAAAAAAATAGAATACGTACGTTATTGGCACTACAAGAAAAATAAATTTTTGTGACTAATTTGTAGCAACAAAAACACTATTAGCAATCAAAATAAAAGACTATTAGCAATCAATTTTGATTGCTAATAGTCTTTTCGTTGCTATAAATTGGTCGCAAATTAAATCCGTTTTTCTTGTAGTATGGATACCGAATGTCGGCGGGAGTAGGACTCCCCGTTCCGAATTAAAAGTATTTTTCCAAGGGAATGTGCTATTAATTGAACAGTACTGAATTAAATTGCATTAGCTTCTCATTTGTGTAGTCCATTATTAATATTGAAGCACACACTTTCATTCTATTATGTAGAGTATATAGTCACGGCCTCATGGTGGTCTCATGCAATTAAAAGCCTCCAGGCCATACCGTTCCCTTTTTATCAAACACTTCGCACTATAAGACAAACGAGTTTTTGTGATCAAAATGATTATTTTCGATAATTTTCATCCGAAATAATCTTTTTTGTCATTAAAATCCATTTCTCTTGTAATATTGATTCCTACTATTTGAAAGAGATACATATTGTATTAAATATTGTTGGAATCTATGTTATCCACCAATAATATAATTTAATACAATGAAAAATACATGACTATTTTCGACAATTTTCATCCGAAATAATCTTTTTTGTCACTAAAATCCGTTTCTCTTGTAATATTGATTCCTACTATTTGAAAGAGATACATATTGTGTTAAATATTGTTGGAATCTACGTTATCTACCAATAATATAATTTAATACAATGAAAAATACATGATATTGTATCTATCTCTCGTACTTGTAGAAAGTGTTTATGTCAAGATATATCGAAGCATTCGAATAGCGCAAAGGAGAAGTAACACCACGAAAAAGCTAGCTGGCACAAGAAGCAACCATACCATTTTGGAGTATAGCTCAACAAACTCCAACCTACCACGTACGCACAGCCTCCACATTAACCCATAAAGCTAGCTAGCGCATGCACGGCATTCATTCCGCGCAGATGTTTTGTGATTAATTCTCTATGAAAGTGAATGCGAAAGATAGGGTCATTCGATAAGAAGCCAAGTTGGTTAATGTGCTTCGACCTTTCATTTGAGTATACATATATACGTACACCACAATCCACATGCATATAATGCTAAATTTATGGATCCCTCAGCCGTTGGAAATATTATTAATGCTGGCCACCAAAACACGTTTTTATATATAACTAGCATATTCTGTGTCTTTCTTCCTATAAAAATGGGAAAAACTAGGATTTCCATTTAATTTTGAAGGGAAAGAACAAAAAATAGGTGTAGCTGTCGAAAGTTGTTCATTAAATTAAAGTCTACATTTATTTTTACATACTCTTTTAATAAAATTCCAAAAACACCTCAAGCAAGCCCCTAAGGCTAACCACGAAACCGTAACCCATACGATACATGCAAATAACAACCCTTCTTGATTGGACTTGATTGCAATCTTACAATTTTATATGCCATTGACAATTAATATTTTTAAAGTTTATTTTATTTAAATTGAAAAACCTAAAATAAAATAATGAAAACATATAAAGTGTACTAGAGACAACTTAAAATAAGTTGATCGTGCTTAAATCATAATCTCAAAAAAATTAAATTATTCTACATATGACGCCATCATCTTACTTTTATCTTACAATGATGAGATAGTTCATGTCCATCAGCGTTGAACTTCTTTTTTAAAAAATTTAAAAGACAGTCCAAATGTGATAGAAAGTGTCATATTTATCAAGTGAGATAATAGTAAGTATATAAATAATACCCTTAATGGCACGTTTGGATGCTTAAAGTACTTCAAAAATTTTTAAACAAATAGTTAAATGGTTTAAATGAAGATACTTTATTGAATTTTAAAAAATGAGAGAGAAAAAATTAAATAAAAATATTTTTAAAATAAGTATTGTGTTAAAATTTGTGAAAGTGAATTGATACAGCTAAAAAATTATCTGAAAATTGTTTTTTAATATTATTTTTTTAAAGATTTGTATTGATTTTCATGTTTAAATAATAATTAGGTAATGATTAAATGAAAAAATTAAAATTTTGAAATTAAAAAAATGTTTTATATTTTAGTGATATTTGATAATGAAGCTATGATAAATTCTGAAGATCTTGGAAATTTTCATGTTTGCCAAACATGCCATGTAATAATATAAGAAAAATAATTTGTTCATACCTAGACTGTGCAAGTCTCATGCAAACCCTTTTTTTTTTTTTGAAAACCCTTTGAAAAGAGTGAAACTTACTTAAAAATTTATTTTCCATGGTGGTTCTTATTGTTTTTAATAGATTGTACAAGAATTGTATACCCTTATTATAGACTTGTATCTAACATTACACGTAATATATATAATAGCTTCTCATATTAAATATGAATACTAAAAGCCAAATTTAGATATCATTATTTTGTAAGTACATTTTTATTCGGGAATTGTTAATAATCTTTTGAAATTTTGTTCTCCTAAATTGGTCAACGAAGATGGTGGTTTATAACGGTTAGAGATACAATATAAATAATTAAATTACCTCTTTTTATTAATTTAAATTTTTGACAAAGAAGATAATTTAATAATAATTATCGCTTGAAACGATAAGAACAACACGAATTGTCGTCCCTAGCTAGTCGTTGGATTTCAAGAATAAAATGCATGTTATATAATTTTCCCCCTAAATCTTTTAATATTGTTTGACAATTAACCACGACATGCAGACCTACCTTTGACTGGCTAAATTATATTTTTCTCTCGCTCAAACAACTTTTAAGTTGAGATTAATTAGGGAGGAGTAGTATACTTGCACAAGACTTTGGTTTACATCTTTTGCATCCAACTAATGTTGTGTTCACATTTTTATCTAAAATAATATAATTTTTTTAGACTAATGCCTTCTTTTTATTATAGGGTGCCTTTTTATGCTTTGAGTTAATAACGTAATTTTTTTAATATTTATTGATAATTTAATATCATTAAATAGGGGAATACTTATTTTATTTGTCTAGCAATATCTTTTCTACTATAGGCTATAGAGTAGCTTGAATAGGGGTGAACAAATCAACCGTTGGTCCGAACCGACCGATTTAACCGACCCGAACCGATCCAGAAAACCCGAACCGTTCCAGTATTCTTCGGAAGCGGAAATGGCCGTAACCGTTTCTGACTTAATCGGAAATTACCCGTTACCCATTTCTCTCGCTCTCTCCTCCTTGCTCATAAACCCTAGCAGGCAAGCATTGTGGAATACATGATGATCTGAAACCAAATGGAAGTCACTTCAAAAAAAATTCTCAAGATCTCAAATAAACACAAGAAAAATGACCCTACGTATTTCGGTGACCGTTAGCGACAGCGAGAAAGCCATGGATCTGAATCAGGGGTTTTTTTTTTTTTTTTTTTACAAACTGTAGAAACTCTAATAGGTCAAACGGACACTCAAAGCCCCACAAACACCATGTATAAAATACAAAGTACCTGCCATGAAATCAAGCACTGCGATTCTACTGCTGTTGTACGCGAACCTTCCGGCTTGACAGTGCAAAACCCATGGTTCAGGCTAGTAAATACTGGAAATCTGGGCGCACTCATCAAGAAGGCAGAGGATGTTGTCATGATCGAAAAGAAGTTTGTAGAAGCCAGAGGAATAGTTGGTCTGGGTTCGGCTTGAAAGCGAAGAAGGAGAGGTGATTTGGGTTTGGGTATTCGAAGAGAGAAGATGAAACGAACACGTCTTACAGCATATCAGATAAATTAAAACGGAAAACCCGAAACAAAACGGGTCGGGTAATCGGGTAACGGGTACCGGTTCGGGAAAGTCATGTTCGGTAGTGGAAGCAAACGGTTCGGGTCGGAACACTGCTAATGCGGGTCGGGTCTGGTCGGGTGAACAACCCTAAGCTTGAACAAGAAATGTCCTATAAAAAGTATCATCTAACTTTAGATGGTTATTAGAATTGCTACGGTTTTAAAAGAATTATATAAAAATAATCTTATAAATTGATGTACTTTCACATGATCTATTAAATTTACTATACAATAAAAATAATTTTACAATTTGACGAATTACATGAAATTATGTTAGTTTATAAGATTATTTTTATATAATCTATTTGTAACTAAATATTTCTCTTAATGAAACTTGGGTTAGTAGGGATAAAAGTTGTTGCCACAAACAGCAACAGAGGCTTTAAATGTTACAAATTAATCAACATTATAAATAAATAAAAAAAGGGAATGCTGTTTTAATATGTGTATCAACTAATACTCATTAAAGATCTTATTCTCATTTTTATTCACCAACTTTGGCTCAACATAGTGGAAACCTCATATTTAGAAATTCCACTATCGAGTTCACATAATTCTAAAAAATAAAAAGAAGAAAAAAAAAAGGTACTGCAATTGATTATATCTGTTGGAGGATTGTAAAACACTTGAGATAAAATTTTTTTTTTTTTTTTTCACATCCTTGTTCTTATATTTTATGTACATTTTATCACACTTTCGTAATGCTTAGCATACAGTACATGGCAAACGGTGCCACTTATCCTGTACACGGAAAACTATATTATTAATTTTATATTGGATCCTGTATTAAAAAAAAAATTGTATATTGGTTCCTAAAATATAAAATATTATTATCTGAGCTTACTGTGACTATGATCTCATTGATTTTACTTCTTACTTAAATGTTAAAATTTATTGCAACAGAGATTAACATATAAAGCTAACTCAGTAACATTAATTTGCTCCGTGTGAATTTTGAGTGTTTATTTGTTATTTTGATAATCACTTTATATATCCTTCTATTCTAATGTAAATCTTATAATCCAGAGGAGAACTCTTAATGCATAAATTTGGACAATAGGCCAAAGGAGAAAAAAAAAAGTCATTCTCGACCCACAATAACGATTTAGGCCTCGACGGTGTGATCCAAAGTTTACAACGGCGGTTCGGGACGTCAGTACAATGCTCATACTAACATCCATAGTATTAGATAGTTAAAAATTATAGTGAACATAAATAGAGAATAAGATACACAGATTTATATGGTTCGACACAAAGTATACATTCATGAGTCGTTTTGAGAGTAAATCCACTATGAGATAAGTATCTTATAGCCTCTAATGCTCTTTCGTACCTCATTGTACCAATTGGGGTCGGTGACCCCTTTTGACCTAGAGAAGATGGTTTTTGGAGTCTCCTCATTGTAGGGTTGAAGAAGATTCATCAGTTATTCCAGTCGAAGTCTCCCTTATCTTTCTATCAGATCCCCATTTGTCCAGGCCCTTAGGAGTGCTAAGAAATGGCAACTTTATGACACCTCACCCTTTGTGTGTTTCACTTCCCCTATTATCTTGTCCTATCCTATCTCTTCTCTTACTTCGTGATGATGGCTCCCTCATGGACTAGGCCAGGGAGGCTATATTGGGCCTACTATTTTTAAGATCGAATTGCTCAACAAGAAGGTTTTGAGAATTTTCAAGTCAAGTCGTAACAGAGATAGCTGGCAAAAACCTATAGAAAAACTAAATCCCAGGAACCAATCCCTAGTTTTCTGTTTATTTGTGTTAAGCAATGAAGATCTCCAAGTGCAAAGCTTGTCTTGGAGAGATAGGCGGGGAGATGGGTCAGTCGCGTAAGGTGCGGTACGGAACTCGACTTGGAGACTAGGTGTGAGATTTGATCGACTGCTTTAGGCGTGAGCGTAGAGCTTGGCTTGTAAAGCCAAGTGGGAGATGTGATTGACTGTGCTAGGTGCGAGCGCGAATCTTGGCTTGGAAAGCTAGGAAAGAGATGTGCTCAATTATGCTAGGTGCGAGCACATAGCTCGGCTTGAAGAGACAAGCGGGAGATGGCTCAATTGTGCTAGGTGCTAATGCGGAACTAGAGAAGGTTTGCAAATTTTGTAATAAGAGCGTTCGAGGATGGGCCCCTAGGAAATTTATTTGTACGAACGTTTGCCTAAAAATTGAATGTTTAGATTGTTGCATTTGACCGTTTATCGTTAGCAAAGAGTGTGCATTTCCTCAATTGCTTTTGCTATTGTTGGTGGCAGTAGATTTTTTGCCCCTTGATGCGAGTTGTTGTCGATTTTTCCATTTTGGTATTGATGTTAAAGCTTGTCTATAGTAACCCGTGCCAAGTGGTTAGGGAGCCTGTCGACCCCTTGGGTCTGTCTCAAGCAATTGTTGAACCCGTCGACTCGTTCCTAAAGGTCACCTATGTAACAGCCCGCTAAAATTTAGTTTTATCTCCTCACCCTTCTCTTTTCTTTTCACGCATAGTAGACGGCAAGGCAATCCGTTTTGGTTTCTTTCCTGACAGCAGTCACCATCTCTCTCGTCTTTACCCTCATCTGGAATCACGCGTATAGATTATCTTTTCCGTAAATCACGTAATTTGTTCTTCACCGACAGCTGTAAAATCATGAACAGTTTTATCCTAAGCGTTGTACCTCGATGGCGTTTTCCCGGATCTTATCCATCGAATTTCAAAGTATTAGATAAGCTTGTTTTTAAAGTAGCACAATTATAATAATTTAGTGAGCTCTGAAAATATTATAATTGTGGATAATTATTTAGATTAAATATTTTAATTATTTTAAGATATTAAGAGGTTTAATTTTACGTTGAAAATTCTTATTTAAATTTAAGTGTTTTATGCACTTTGATTAATTAATGATACTTTATCATTTTATATAATGATGAAGAAAATATTATTTTATAAACCTTAGTTTATAAAATAATATTCTATCTTAATTCTTCTCAGTGTAGTAATTAAGTGTTTTATTAATTTAAATGATTTTATCATCTTCGATTAATTAACGGTACTTTATCATTTTTATATAATGATGAGGAAATATTATTTTATAAATTTTAGTTTATAAAATAATATTCTACCTTAATTCATCGTAGTGTTTTATTTAAAGTGTTTTATTTAAAATAAAACATTTACGCGTTTTTAATCAGTGTTTTAACTCACTGTTGGTTTATTTGAGGATCCCGAAATGTAGAATTGAAGCGATATACTCTGGCCCTACCTTTTTTCTCTTCACTTTTTCTCTTTTTCTTTTTATTTTCTTTTTTTTCTCCCTCTCTCTCTCTTGGTCGACGGAATGAAGGAAGCCACCATGGCCGTTCGGTTTCAAGGTCCCAGCCGGCGCCACCTCCGGCCGCCGGACCCCACCTCCCACTCCGGCCTCATCCTCTCCCTCCGGCGAGCACAACCACGCCGGTGGTGTACTAAACCGACCTCTCATTCTCTCTCTTTCTCCCTTCAAAGATATGGGTCTCTAGGGGTTTTTCACATTTTTGGACCACCATACACGGCCAAATCAACCACCAAGCACCACCATTGGACTCACCTCATCAAGGGCTTCCTCCCCATGTCTTTCTTTTTCCCAAACTCTCACTTTTCTCATATGGGTTTCTTAAAAACAACCGTTCGGTTTCACCACCGTGCGCCGCCGTACACGGCCACCCGTGGTGTTTCACCACCACCATCTTGTTCCTCTCATCCTCATGAACCTCCCCAAGAAATTTCATGGCCAACGGAGCTTCGTAGAGCTCTCACTCTCCTACACTCTCCAAGGCCAAAAATGGTTTCAAACGGCCGATCCGCCGCCGTTAGCCACCGTCCGACCACCACCTCGCTACCACAGCTCCACCACATGTTCATCTACCTATCCCTAGCTTGCCATGAAGTTCTATGAATTTTCGCTACCTCGCGTTTCCGCTCACCGTTCGGATTTACTGTTCACGGCGTGATGCCGCCGTGCTCCGCCACCTTTGACCATCACAAGGCGACCATGAACCTTCCAAGGCCACGCTTAGCTTTTCTCGGTTCCAAACTACCACTTTATGTGGTGGACAGCCACCGTACGCGGTGTTACCGCCACGTACGTTCCTCCGACGCATGTTCGTGACGAACAACGAGCGACGCACGGGTTATCCCGTCGATGGTATAACCTTCTATCTCTAGTTATTTTACGTTTAAAATAGTTAGTTGGTTGGTTTGTGGATTGTGTAGTTGTATTTGTGGAGTTCGTTGCGTAGTTGTGAAGCGAAGTGTGGTTGTGAAGTGTTGAGTTTGATTGTGTATTTTGTGGACTGTGCTGTGAAGTATAGGCGTGAGATGGATGCCGTAGATGTGATACGGCGGGTTGTGTGAAGAGAATACGCGTGTAGCGTATTCTGTGTAATGCAGCGACGCGCCGCGCGACGTGCGCTGTAGTGATGTGTGTCGTAGAAGGAAGGGAGTACGCATGTAGTGTACTCCGTGTTGTATGGCGATGCATCGTGTGATGTGCATCGTGTTGATGAGTGTTGTAGCGAAGGAAGTACGCGTAGCGCGTACTCCGTGTCGCGTAGCGATGCACCGTGAGACGTGTATCGCAGTGATGGGTATTGTAGTGTGGATGGAAGAGAGTTCACGTGAGTGTACTCTGTATTAAGTCGTGATACATCGGATGGCGTGTCACGAAGGGTTGAATGGCGTAGCAGAGAAGTGTGGAGCGTATGGTGTAATGTTGGGAAACTGTATGACAGTGTCCCGAAGCAGTGATGATATGGATTATAGTCCGGGATGACTGGTGTCATCTTGTGGTTGACTATGGCTAAGAGTATATGGATTGAGAAATGAGTTGTTTGTTTGGTTGTTATTGATAATTTTAATGAACTTGTTTTAGTGCAAAGGCTTTCTGAAGTCAATTTATCTCTTCCGAGTATAGTGAAACCTCAAGTTGGCCGTGGTGTTGCAAGTGCTTACAATATGGCAATTGAGTTCAGAAGTGAAAATCTTAAGGACTCGAGTGTTCCTCTTCCAGCTGTTGTGCAGTTCCTCGTGTCTCGCGCTCTATTCTCATAGAACGCGACGATCGAGGTAAGTTAGCCTCTAACTTACTATCAGTTTATTGTGTATGTGTGATGGGTAAGAGAACTACAATTTATGTATGTATGTTATCGTATATGCCATGTCATGCTATGTCATTACATGTTTATCTGTTACGTATGATTTAATCTCTCATGAATAATTATCTGTTAAATAATCTTTTCTGCCATACAATGATGTATGTTATAAGTATGCCATGTTAAGTATGCCATATGATACATGTATGCCATGAAATGTTTATGATTAAATCATATTATGCCATTTACAAGTATACGCCATGTTAGAAAAGTATATGATATTAAATAATATCACATGCATTAAGAAAGATAAGACATGTTATGTTATAATAATGCGTGGGGCCACAACAACTGTGGAGTACGTATTATATTTATGTTATTTATAATGCGTGGGGCCACAACAACTGTGGAGTACGTATTATATTTTATGTTATTTATAATGCGTGGGGCCACAACAACTGTGGAGTACGTATTATATTTTATGTTACTTATAATGCGTGGGGCCACAACAACTGTGGAGTACGTATTATATTTATGTTACTTATAATGCGTGGGGCCACAACAACTGTGGAGTACGTATTATATTTATGTTATGTTATTTATAATGCGTGGGGCCACAACAACTGTGGAGTACGTATTATATTTTATGTTATTTATAATGCGTGGGGCCACAACAACTGTGGAGTACGTATTATATTTTATGTTATTTATAATGCGTGGGGCCACAACAACTGTGGAGTACGTATTATATTTTATGTTATTTATAATGCGTGGGGCCACAACAACTGTGGAGTACGTATTATATTTAATGTTATGTTACTTATAATGCGTGGGGCCACAACAACTGTGGAGTACGTATTATATTTATGTTACTTATAATGCGTGGGGCCACAACAACTGTGGAGTACGTATTATATTTTATGTTACATGAAGTATGGGGCCACAACAACTGTGGAGCATACACTACATGAGACACAGCAATTGTGACATGTAGAATACGTGGGGCCACAACAACTGTGGAGTACGTATTATATTTTATGTTATGTGAATTCATGGGGCCACAACAACTGTGGAGCATGAAGTATGGGGCCACAACAACTGTGGAGCATACACTACATGAGACACAGCAATTGTGACATGTAGAATACGTGGGGCCACAACAACTGTGGAGTACGTATTATGTTTTATGTTACTTGAATACGTGGGGCCACAACAACTGTGGAGTACGTATTAATGCACGTTATTAATCAAGACAATTAAATAAGATTCCAAGTTTATGTTAAGTCAAGTTTCAGATCAAGTTCATGTTATGTTATGCTCACGTACATGTTATGTTCATGTTCATGTTATGTTCCAAGTTCATGTTCACATCATGTTATGTTCACGTTTATGATACGTTCAAGCTCACGTTCATGTTATGTTATGTTCATGTCCATGTTATGTTTCACGTTCATGTTATGTTGATTGTTCATGTTATGTTTTAAGCTTAAGTTCATGCCATGTTAAGTCAAGTTCAGTTCACGCTTAAGTTCTGGTTAAGTCATGCTATATGTCAAGTTATACTATGTTTATGTATGACTATAATTATGCATTTATGCTTTTACTGCCATGCATGCATTTTTAACCTGTGTATAAGTTTTATGTTAACTTACTGAGATTTGTAATCAAATCTCACTGTGGTAGTCCCAACTACCATTCCCCCCGAATGGTAGATCTTGTTACAGGACCCAAAGGAGAATTGGAATCTGACCAACTGAATACGGTCGACTAGGCCACGGTGCGATGTTGATGATGGTATAGTATTTAACTTAGGTTAATACTTGTACTTTTGGAGTTGTATCTCAAGTATTCTTTTGATCACAACCATTTTAGACTAGTGTGGTGATCACGGCTTTTTAGTATGCCTTTATGTATGAATTATGTTTCAAGTATTTGGGATATATTTAGTTGGTGCATAGTATTGCTAAAGAAAAAGATTATCCGCTGCGAATATTGCATAATGTTAGATGCATGTTAGGAACATTGCATCTTATATGTCATGAACGGGGGCAGGTAACCTTGTGTTGCATGTCTCGACGCTTCAAATGTCTGTTCAATCCCAAGCGGAATTTGGGGGCGTCACAACCTACATGAGGGGGTTGTGGAGCCCAGAGGCTTGTTTATGGAGGTAACCCACTAGTGACGGTTGTGGCACGATTGTCAACACTCAATATTTGTTGAAGAAGATGCTAGGCGGGAGATGTGCTAAACCGCATTGGGTGCGAGTGCGAAACTCGACTTAGAGAGCTAAGAGGAAGATATGCTCAACCGTGCCAGGTGGTGAGAATAAATGGGACACTTAGGAGAGGTGTTCCCTCCTTTGATCATCAGTGAGAGCGCAAAGTATCGGCTTAGACAACCAGGTGGGAAATGTGCTCGACCCCGCTGGTTAGTGAGGCAAGTGTAGGAACACTCGACTTTGTTAAAGAAGATGTTCGACCGTATTGAGGGGCAACCCATGTGCTCAAGTTGGGTTAAACTCGGTGTGAGACGTGCTCTACTGCGTTGAGGGAGGCTAACCCGAATTCTCTATTGTGGTTGAACCCAACAGGAGATGGACTTGGTTGCGCTGCTTTGGCAGGAAACAGAGTTTGACCTCATTGCTGTTGTGGCAGAAGGTGCCAGCAGAGGCAAGAGATTCCAGCGACGGTTGTGGCAGTGATCGTAGAAGATTTCTCCAACTCCTGGTCGTCACGGGGGTGTATGATTGTGCTTGGCAACGAGAAACTGTTAGGAGGAGCCTTCGTGACCGAGGACTTTTTGGTCGGTGTCAGAAGACGCCGGCAAGACGGGTGGTAGTCACGGTTGCCTAGTTTGTGGGACTTTAAGGTGCTGTACACCTTTCAAATGTATTGTGCATGGCATGCACAACACACAAGGGCTGTGAAGAATAGGTGGAAGACACCGCCATTCTCGCCTGGGTATCAGGTTGGGCGATCGACCTTATCCTATGTTTTGCAAAGGAAGTGGCAGGCCTTCATTCCCGCTATGTCCACCCTAGGTGCGTCTTTACATGCCCCATGCATGGTATATGCACGGTGCATGCGCAAAAGGCAATTAAGTGCACTGCATGGGCAAGAAATTTTCTCTTCAAGCGTGAAATGTTAGATGCATGTGTTTTATGCATTGTACACTTAAACAATGCTCTTAACTATATGGGTGAGGAATAGTTCTCTTGCCCATTATTTTCTTAACAATGTTATTCAAAAAAATAAAAATAATTACAGATGAAAATGCGGGAAAATCTTATCTACTCATTCAGCTATGACTCCAGAAGTCAGGAAAATCATCATTCTCACACTTCTAGTGTAGAGAATAAGTCGATTCCATGACTGCATCAACTGTTGATGTATAAATTCGTACAACACGCCAAAACAGGAAAAAGAGTCATCCTTGACTCATAATGAAGATTCGGGCCTCGACGTTATGATGCCTATATGTACATCTATAGCAGTAGATAGTTACAAAAAATATAGGAAATATAAATAGATAATGACACAAGAATTTATGTGGTTTGATACAGAGCTTACGTCCATGCGTCATTTGGAGGGAAATTCACTATGATATAATTATTTTACAGTTTCTTATGGTTGCTCATTCCTCACTGTATAAATAGGGGTCAGGGACGCCTTTTAGCCTAAAGAGAATGGTCTTTGGAGTCTCCTCGTCGTGGGGTTAAAGAAGATCCCTCGGTTATTCTAATTAGGGGAGAGCATTGGCCTGTCTGGACCGGATAAACTGACCAGACCAGCCATTTTTGGATAGGACCAGACTGGACCGAATTGATCCTATCCAAAAAATTGAGGACCGAATTCATTCGGTCCAGTCCATGGTCCAGGGATTTTTCACCCCGAGTTGGATCAGACCAGACATAATGAAAAATTAAAAAAAGAAAAAAATTATATATATTATTTATATAAATAATTATATAAATTAATTATATATCACAATATTACATAAATATAATATTCTTTAATGTATAACTATAATATATTGAACTAGTATATATTAATATATTAACATATTATAAGAGTTATAGTATAAATTATAGTATATGTATAAACTTATAATAGTATTAGTATAGTTAATTTAATATGTTAGAATTAAATCACTATAACTACATAGAGTATTATTTATATAGTATTTAATATAACTACATAAAGTATTAGTATAACTACATAGAGTATTGGTAATAAGAGTATTCCTTTATTTAATATAGTATTACATAATGTCATAGAGTATTAATAAATGTGTTGGGTTTGAAGAGATATAGTAATACTAGTATATTACATATGGTATTACTATTATTTCATATCGTTATTAGTTATAATATTAGTACTAATGTATTATTAGTCAGAGTAAATAAGTTAATAACTATTACAAATTTACTATGTACTAATAGACTCGTAATATTAGTGTATTACTAATATATATATATATAATAGTATACTATTAAATATATCACAATATAATTATATAAGTATTAAACAAAATACTATTGGATATATATATATATATATATAAAAGTCTAAGGTGGACTTGACGGACCAAACGGACCGGACGGTCCCGAATAGGTCCGGTTCAGGATTTTCCCACCCTCTCCATTCTAGACCGAACTCCCCCCTAATTCTAGTCAAAGTCCCCCTTATCTTTCCATCATGATTCATATCCCATTTTATTTGAGTCATTAAAGACGATGAGGGATGACAATTTTATATCACCTCACCATTTTGGACTTTCCCTCTTATCTTGTCCCTTCTTTTCTCTTCTCATACTCTCTCTATGAAGAGATCTCTTTGAAGAGATTCAAGTATGAAGTGATCGGCCAATTTGGCCAACAAAAACCCATCTTTAACATCGAGAAAATATAATCCGAATGGATCATGTCACTGTCTCATTTTAAATAACCAAATTTCACAATTTTTATTAAACAATCATCTTTTCATTTTTTTTGTAAATTCATAAACTTTTTTAAATGAAAATGACTTTTCTTAAAGAAAAAAGAACTCGGGAATTTCACTAAAAAGAAATAGGTTTTTTTAAAAAATTTCTTTTTATGGTTGTCAATTCAAATATGATATTCAGATAAAGAATGCTTACAGTGAATTGCAAACATGCATTCTAGAAAACAAAATTAAATATTGAAACTTTCCCTTTTGAAATTTGTTGTTTATTCTCTTTATGATGTAGCTTAGTAAATCAATAGAAAAACAAAAAAAGTAATGTTACATACAGTTATTTTTGTATATTTTTTGTGCATTCTACTGATGTGATTGGCTGTCTCAATTTTTTTAATACCCAATTAATCACATCAGTGGAGTGTACAAAAAAGTATACAAAAGTGACTGCACATAAAATTCTTATTTCTAAAATTATTTTTGTGTAATCTCTTTATGACTAGAATATTTTTCTTCTTTAAATACTACCAAACTTTAGCTTGAACCAATACACATAAATGATCTTCAAACTAAAACCTAACAATTAAACCATTTTAATTAAAATCAATTCCCTTTAAATAATATTTAATTATGTTTATTTGAAACTTTAGAACTCAAATAAAAACTTAATTTTTATATATTTATCTTCCAATTACATCATTTAACTTGGATAGAAAATAAGAGAATTTTGAATAGATTGAAAAGAATAAAAAGTTTTACGAATTTTTTTAAGAATGAAAAGAATAAACATATAAAATGAATTTTGTAATATTTCTAGTTGGAGATTTTTAAATAATGAATATTTCACACAAACAACAAGAGGATGATTAGAAAATAAGATGTGATTTGAATTTTGTAAATAGTAGTAACATAGTTTGTAAATAATAGTGAAAGAGTAATGCTACATACAGTCGTGGAATATGCAAATGTTGTACAATCGTTTTGAAAAAAAGCGAGGTTCACGATTAAAAAGTTAGTTTTTTTCATGTGAGTCCCGTATTAATTCACTTTTTTCAAAGAGACTGCACGGCGCTTACACAACTACGACTACAAATATAATTTCTCATAGTGAAATTGTTTGAATTGAGATGTTTTTATTAGGTTTGGAAAAATAAGAGAAAAATTGAATAAAAATATTATAAAATTAAAATATTGTTAGAATATAATTTTTTATATTTTCATTTTTTAATATATAATTATTTTAAAATTTAATAAAAATTGTATTATTTTTTGTGTTTTGTTTGTTAGTTTAAGAAAGTTGCAATGATTCAGGAATGAAAAATTTTGAAATAAGATGAGCATGAGATTAGATTAGTTTTCCAAACAAGTTCAAAGGCTATAATTGGATACTGAAGTGATTTCAGATGATCTGTAAATAATTTAAATAATAACAAAGAAATAATAAATAATTTCTTAAGAATAGTGAACTATTCATAAATAAAATTAAATAATTGTTTAGATTCAGAGATAAGATGAGATGATTTAGATAAAACTTAAAAGTTGAATAAAATATTATTAAAATATTATTATTATTTTAAAATTTAAAAAAGTTGAATTGAGATTTGAAAAAATTTAATTGTTTATTAAATTTTATGTAAAAGTTTAAGAAAATTATTATAATAAGATGAGATAAGATAAAATATTTTCTAAATCCAAACGAGATCTTACTAAACACATATCATCAGGTAGGAACATCTAGAAAATAAATTGGCTGATTTCGAGAAGGGTAATGATATGGTCACTACTCTGGTACTATCTATTACTACTTATAGTCTATTTAAAGTTTTTTATTTTTATTTTTATTATTTTATTTTAAATATTTTTTTAATATCTTTAATCATTAAGAAATTTTTTTTAACATTCTTAAAAAAAAATTTTGAGAAACATACATTTGTAATTAAAACTATATGAGAATAGATTTTTTCAATATTTTATTATTTAGTGCTTAATAACGAAAGGAGTGAAAAAAAAAAAGGAGTTGAGAAGAGAGAGAGAGAGAGAAAGAGAGAGGTTGGGGATGTGGAACTTTGAAGGAGAGGCGGGAGGGGGCCAGATGGCTGGATGCTCTTCAATGTGTATATATATTTATATATCTATACAAACGGGAAGTCTATGCTCTTCGATTCAATTCTCTCTATCGTCCAATAGACCGCTGGCCCTAAAATCCTCATCTGTCTGTATTCTCTTTCTCTATTCTCTCTCTCTGATTATTGCAAGAACCCAGAAAATCTAGAAAGCAGGAGGAGGAGGAAACTCTACTACTAACCAGAAAAAGGAGTTTTTCTGATCGGAAATGAAGCAATAACCCCTCATTTATTTTAGCTCAAAACACCGATTCGAAGTTTATTTACTTTGTTTTTATCGTTGTTGCGTTTGGTTGGACTTTCTACCTCGGTTTCTCGCTGGTTAAGGTACGGACGGAGGGATTTCTTTCGTTTTTGTATTTCCTTCTTCTTCTTTCATAATCTCTTATTTTCGGGTCTGATCTGGGTGGGCATTTGAAATTAGCGGTCTTCTCTAGCTTTTTCTTGGCAGCCAAACACGCCGTGAAAGTTTCGTCATTTTTGTCGGACACCCTGATTTTAGATGAATGGAGGGGTACAATGGGGATTCTTTGCACGATTTTGATGTATATTGCGACCTGCATTGGTTTCCAGATATAATAATGAAATGAGATGAAAGGTTTTGGATTTAGCTTTTGGTGCTCTATAGTTTTCGGGTCAGATCCGCTCTGCCTTCGGCTGTGTATGTACGAATGATACTGTATTAGATAATGCTATGTTTCAAATTGTTGTTTTCCTTCCAAAAAAGTTCTCCTTTGAGGTTCTCTTTTTTTACCTTCTTCTTATGGCTTTGAATTTGGTCCTTTAGTTCTGGGAATGCTCAGAGAAAGAAATAGAAATGCCCCGAATGCTAAAAAATTGAGCTCTGATTTTTGTTTTCTTTCTGGAAATCAAATGTTATAAATAACGAAAATTTTTGGGAACCTATTTCTTCGCTGGACTTGAATGATGTGGACTTTTTTTTTTTTTATTTGAAAAAAAGAGTTTCTGAACCAAAATAATTTTTGAGGCATTTATTGAAAAAGGATCACCCACATGCATATCATGTGTATGTTCCGTTGGAAGCAGAAACTTGCTCATGGCAGCTTTTAAATTTGTTCTTACTCGCTCAAAAAAAAAAATTTCTTACTCATTTTTCGTCCGAACCATACAGACCGATGGTGTTCTATCTGTGCTGCAACTCGTTGGCGTTTTCATTGCTTTTGCTGTCTGTTGCGTAAGTCTGAAGATTCCCATTGTATGTTTTTTTCCCCTTCCCCTGACAGACAGTGCACCGATAGGCGACAAACTCTGACTGGAGCCCTCAGGCCGTAGAACTTCATCATGGTTGCCACCGCCGCTACTTCTGCATTCTTTCCGGCCGCATCTCCAGCTCCAGACTCTGGCGCAAAGACTGTCAAAAAGCTTGCGAATTTGGGAGTAATGAAGTCAAAATCTGCTGGGTCTTCCGGTGCCTTGCAGGGCAAGGCAAGTGCCCAAGCTTCTCCCAAAATAAATGGTACCCCAGTTGGGTTGACAAAACCAATGGAAGGTGTGAAGAGTGAGTTTGAAACGTCGTCGCCTGCCCCCAGGACTTTCATTAACACATTACCTGATTGGAGCATGCTTCTTGCCGCTATCACCACAATCTTCTTGGCTGCCGAGAAGCAGTGGATGATGCTTGATTGGAAACCAAGGCGGCCCGACATGCTCATTGACCCTTTTGATCTAGGGAGAATTGTTCAGGATGGTCGTGTGTTCCGGCAGAATTTTTCTATTAGATCATATGAAATAGGTGCTGATCGCACAGCGTCGATAGAAACGTTGATGAATCATCTACAGGTATTATTAAATCCTCAAATTTTAGACATTTAAAAAAAAACAATTATTTAATGGGTTGTTCTGTTTTTATTGACTAGCATATAATACGAGATTTCTTCTTCATGAGCTGTTTTCTTATTCCGCCTGCTTTTGTTGCAGGAAACTGCTCTTAACCACATTAAGGGTGCTGGACTTCTTGGTGATGGCTTTGGCTCGACGCCAGAGATGTGCAAAAAGAACCTCATATGGGTGGTTACACGAATGCAGGTGGTGGTAGATCGCTATCCTACTTGGTAAGCCACTTCATGCTAATAGTTTGTGCTGATTAACTGCACTTAAGCATTAGCTGATGGATTTTCTCATTTAGTCGTACGGTTTATGTCTTGTTCGTCCATTTTTCATACAGGACTTTGATGATTGCATACTAAATCAATAGCATAGATTATAGTTTGCAGGGCTGGCCATGTAGCAAAGTGTTGGCTATTTACCATGTTCTGTTTACGTATCTTGCACTTAAAGGTTTCTAAATGATCACTAAGCTTTTGGGGATGATGCCTTATCAAGGTTGTGCTCAATTTGTGCATTTGCAGGGATATTAATTTTTTGGGGACATTAGTGTGTCTTGGAAGCATAACATAGTATCATTGGTGAATCCCTAGGAGTTGGCTCAAGTGGTAAAGCCCTTGGGCTTGGGGGTATGCTCCTCCTAGGTCTAAGGTTCAAATCCCCTTGGGTGCAAACAATCTCTATGGGCCATCGGACTGGGGGATTTTTTTCTTTGAATTACTCGAAATGTACTTGCAGGAAACTCCTTGCTGAGGGTTTATGCACCCTCGAGATTAGTCGGAACGTTACTCCTGGACACATGGTGCAAAAAAAAAAAATTATTATAGGTGGATTTTCTGACCTCAGGATTGTTAATTCTTAGTATGAAGCTTACTTATCAAAATAAAATTCTAAGTATGAAGCTAAAGTTATTGCTTAAAACAAATTTGAATATTAGGAAAATACAAAATCAAGGAGAAAAAGGTTGTGGTGTTCATGGGTCCCCCTATTTCTAAGGACCTATTTGTCTCAATCAAAAGACTTGTCCCAAGTTAAGTCTTGAGTAATAATCATTTCATTAACAAACTTTGCAAGGCCCATTCCATGTATGAATATACCCTGTCCCTAAATAATGTATTCTGATTTGCTGTGTTTTATTTAATTTTCTTAGAAGAAGAAGAAGCTCAAAGCTAGTGGTAACGTTTGGAACTCCCCTGGGTGTGAGGGTTTACATTTTTAAGAATCTTGTTTTGCATTGATTGTAAATTTTGGAGCCAACCAGTCTAAACTAATTTTTTGTGGGCAAGTTTCATGATATCTGTTTTTAGCCGAGTGTAAGAACTTTTATAAGATGCCGTCATGGTTGGAGAGCAACAGAATTCATAGGTTATAAGCTGATTTGTAGTTTCAGAAAGGATGTCCGAATATATTGATGAATTTAATTTATTTGTCTTACAGGGGTGATGTTGTGCAAGTAGACACTTGGGCCAGTCCATCTGGAAAGAATGGTATGCGCCGTGATTGGGTTTTACTTGATTCTAAAACTGGTAAAACTCTGACAAGAGCCTCTAGGTATGATTCTTTTTAGAGTTGAATCTTTTTTTCCCTGTCCGCTTGAAGGCGCCTATGATACTCAAAATTGTGTCATTTATGTTACATCATAGATCATTTACTTTGGTGATGATAATCAAAGCAATGATATTAGTCTATTTTCTTTTTACTTATTAAAAAAAATAATAGTCTATTTTCTTTTTGTTGTCAGTTTTCTTGACATGATTCAGATTAAAATGTGTTGAGAGGTGTTTTCTATGGGATGTATAGTAATAAACTTCAGGCATGCCTACATGAAATGTGTATGATTGTTTGCATTACATGTTATTAGCAGAAGTAATTGATCGGGGTCTAAATGGTTGTGTTTTTGTCTTTGTTGATCTACAGTGTATGGGTGATGATGAATAAACAAACCAGGAAGTTGTCCAAGATTCCAGAAGAAGTTCGGGGGGAAATAGAGCCTTATTTTATGGATACTGTTCCTGTTGTGGAAGAGGATAGCAGAAAACTACAAAAACTTGATGACAATACAGCAGACTATGTTCGTACTGGGTTAAGTGTAAGTTTATATTTTTCATCCAATAATTTTAATTAAGATTATTTGCTTTGGCTTCTGACTAACTGCGCTGGTTGCACCCTTGTTGCTTTCTAAATTGGTAATTTCCCCATTATTATTTGCAGCCTAGGTGGAGTGATTTAGATGTCAACCAGCATGTCAACAATGTGAAGTATATTGGCTGGATCCTTGAGGTAGATGCTCAAGTGAATTTCTTTCTTCGGTTCATCGCCTTTGTACTTTCCCCCTCCCCCACCTCCCTCTCTCTCTCTCCCCTTCCTTTTATATGTGTCTACTAGATTCAATATACATGCTAATAATGCCTGACCCATACAAAGATGGTCAGCCAGATAAAATTCGGAATTGAATGGGTCTAACCAGAAACAACCTTTTCTTGGGTTTATTTATTGAGTACATTTACCAGTCAGCAATGTATTTGCAAACCCCTTTTGAGCAGTAGTGCTTGGTTTTCAATTTTTGAGAAAGTCTTGAATTATATGCTTAGGAAAAGATTATTTAAGTTAATGTTTTCTTATCCATTACATCCCAAAGCTCCAAGATAGAATTGTCTAAATCATTCAATACTTCCAGGTTTGTATTAATTTATAATAAGTTCCTGTCCCAGTGACATGCTTAAATTTCCAGGCTGGATAAGTAAGTCCAATCGAGGTAATGTTGTAGTCCTTTACAACGTTGGTTGTCTCACCAGGGCTTTAGTGATTTCAGTGCGGCATGCCATGTGCAACTGTCCTTGTCAAAGTATTAATTCCTGCTTTTTGTCATTGCCACGTAATACTGTTTGCCTTTTAGCTTTCATTATACTTTTTCTGTTGGCTTTTTGCTGGAATAGATATACCTAATACCAGCCATCTTGGCCCCGCAATACTTTGGTTTCTTTGAGCTAGATCTCATCAGGCTGTGCTTTGGTTTCTTTGGGGGATGCCTGAGTAATGAATTGCATCACAAGTAAAATATATTGTATTTATTCAATCTATGCTGTTCTTTCCAACATATCCCTGGTTTAATTAGCATCAGAGGTTGTCGTTTAAGATTTGTGTTTTGGGTGCCATATTCTTATCATTAAATCCATCAATATGGGGATGTGAGAAATTACAGTAAAATATGTGCAAAAGAGTAATAGATTATGCATCAACTCAGTGTCGTGTACCACCTTCCGCTTGGGCTGGTACCGACCCCCGTTATTAGCTCAGTCTCCAGATCAAAATCTGCAACATTTGACTTTGAGGTAACTTTCTAGTGCTCTTGAATGCGGGCTTTATGATGGAGATTGAAAACAATTGAGTAGGTAGTGAGATGTTTTTAGGAAAGTAGAAAAAAATAATAGGATATGTATCATGCCTTAGCTTGTTACACTAGTTTAATTTTGGTTAATCATGTCTATGCTTTTTTTTTTTGTTGTTGGGGGGGGGGGGGGGTTGTTGGTTGGGGGGTTTTGCATTATATGACATGGAGTTCTATACCCGGGTGTTCAAATGTTTTTTGGTAGAGGACCTCATCTTGCGACCATCTTCTTAGGAGGGGAAAGAAAAGTGCCATTTAAGATAGACTATTGGCAGGCATGGAAGGGACGGAATTGA
Organism: Carya cathayensis; assembly: GCA_011037825.1. Classification (NCBI taxonomy): domain Eukaryota; kingdom Viridiplantae; phylum Streptophyta; class Magnoliopsida; order Fagales; family Juglandaceae; genus Carya; species Carya cathayensis. The sequence goes on along the minus strand of QGSO01000425.1, from coordinate 750,633 downwards.
GTGTTGAATGATTGGTACTTTTCTTTCTTCAGTAGATAAAATAATTTCTGTTTCCCTTGATGGAAACAGATGGAATCTCGCTACCTGAGATTGTTTTTGTCATATTATTCGTTCTGTTGAAAGTATTCATGTTAATATAATCAGAAGTTGATACTGGCTGTTGCAGAGTGCTCCATTGCCGATCTTGGAGAGCTATGAGCTTTCTGCCATGACCTTGGAGTACAGGAGGGAGTGTGGAAAGGACAGCATGCTTCAGTCATTGACTGCTGTCGCTGGCAGTGGCGTTGGTAATTTGGGAACTCTGGCTGACATGGAGTGCCAGCACTTGCTTCGACTCGAGAATGGAGCTGAGATTGTGAGGGGCAGGACGTCATGGAGGCCCAAACATGCCAGCAACTTTGGAACTCTTGGTCAAATTCCTGCTGAAAGCATCTAATATTATATGAAGTGCTATTGTGGATGGAATGGATATAGGAGCGCTTGTGTAGAATACTGCATGTGTTTCTTGGATTTTATTCGTATTTGTTCTTTTTCTATATATATTTATGATGTTCCCTTCTCTTTTGTCTTCTTCAGGAAATAACAGTGTTCCCCCTCCCCCCCCCCCCCCCCCCCCCGCCGTAATTATCTCTCTCAAAAAGCCCCTCAAAGTTCTTAACCAAAATAGTCTTAAACGAGATAGATAGACATGGACATATAGAGATGACTCGACTCGACAACATTTATTGCTGTTGGCACAAATTTTTGAGGCACAACAAAATGTTCAGTAAATGTTACAGCATTTATTTGATGTTATTATTGAAAAAGATGTATATCTGCGTATGGACCCTCGCTTAATGGCCTCCCTTTCGCCCGGCTGACTTGGTTGATTGCATTGGGGAGCAATGTCTGCGTTTGGCAGTTAAGCTTAGCTTTCTGCCAATTGGCATGTCTTGGCAATTTTAATTGTCTTATTTGATGGCATGGCCTGTATATTGGTTTTTATTATTATTATTATTATTATTGCTGCATTTATTTATTTATGGAGGACTTAAAATATCATCTTTGTTTTGGTGCAGCAGCTAACATTCGTCAGTGACTGGTTTTATTTATTTATTTATTGATTTGGAAATGTCGAGATTATCAGCTTGCGGTCAGCATTTAATATTGATAACTTAAAATACTATATGTAGGACAATGCCAGGCCTCCCGCTGTTTGTATGCGACAGCTAGCGCTCGTTGTGATTTGGTTGGTCGATGAAGGCATGAAGTTTTTTTTTTTTTTTTTGAAATATGGAAGGCATGAAGTTGGGGATATAAAGTACAATTGGCAACTCATATATTATATGAGGTCCTCAACAAATTGGTACACTAAAATGACCATTAAGTTATTAAAAATTAAAACTTTGTATCTCAACTTGAATTAGTGTAAGCTTCTCCTCAAGATATGATTCTTCAGATGAATTAAAAAATTAGTGATGTTACATGATTAAATGAATATCAATAAGAGAAATGTTTTAGTTATCACAAAAATTTTTGATGTGGTAAGTTAAATTGTAAAATAGATTTAACGTATCTTAAGAAGTTAAATAAGCTTGTGAGATTTTTTCATGACTATAGCACTTTGATAGAAAATGATAAAAAATAAGTTTCAATAAAGAAAATATTTGTTGGTAGTCCTAAGTGGTCATCCTCTGGATTTGGGTCTCAAAATTAAATTGACGAATAGAAAGGGATGGTATTATAATTTGTTGCAGAAAATCCAAACATTCCATTTCTGAATCCCACAAGTTACTGAAATGTTATGAATCTGGGCCTATGACCATATCCAAGGTAAAGGAAGCCCATATCCCCAAACATATACTTGCTGGAATATGGAGATCTAAATTTTCAACATATAAATAAAGAAAAATACTAGTATGTTTTTGAGTTTTATATTTCATTTTTATCGTTTATATATTTATTTTCTTTTGTTAATTTTCTTTCTTTATTTAATGATTCAGAAAATGACTTTTAGTATATTGGCATTTTTTATATTTTTTTAAAAAATATTTAAATATATTAACAAATGTAATAAATAAAAGAAGAAAAAAATAAAAATAAAAATTTGTACTAGTGGATACATCCAACGGTCAAAGCTAGGCAACACACTAGCAACACCTATAAACAAATCACTAATGTTGTTGGTGTCATTTAGAGTTCGCCTCGTTGATGTGTTAGATTTTGAGTATTTAAGATCAAATCTTGCTCTACAAGGGATGGGGTTCAAGGATCAAGGTAAAAGAAATTTGTTGTGTTGTTGTCCATCTCTTCTATGAAGAGTGAGGTTTGAGTCTCTTTGCTAGGGCAAAGATCTCTAGTCGCTTAGTCCTAATGTCTATAAAGTTTTTACAACATGGTAGATAAAGACCTTCCCATTCCGAGGATGATGAACAAGTAATACAACTATCAAATGAGGCCATTTTTGAGATAGTTACTCAAGGAAGACACTTAATGATTTTTACGATATTAGTAGATAGAGGTGTGAACTGCGAGGCCTTTTGATCTAATTGATCTGAGCATCAGGCACTTGACAACCCAGCAGCAGGTAATTTTTCTATTGCAAATATGGATATAGAATCTATCAATATCGTAGATTCCTTAGCCCATACTCCAAATACATATGCCCATGTTAGCAAGCATAAATCTGACTTGAATCCTAGTCACAATGCTGAAGTGGTGACAAAGAAGTTCAGCTGGAAGAAACGAGCTAGAGGTGTTTTAATTGTTAATAATGAATCAATAATGTGCGCTAAATAGGAAGGGAAAAAAAAAACACAAAAGTAGTGGGGAGTGTTACTCAGACAAGTCCTACCACTATGAAAACCAAACTCACACCTATAGGAAGTCTAACTCAGGAACTATTGGTGGAAGCTGCATTGCAACCCCACCAACAGCAATTATTTGCCTCAACTAACTGTTGAGGGCTTGGGAACTCTCGAGCAGTTCAGGAACTTCACCATTTGGTGAGCACAAAAGGCCAACACTTTGTTTTCCTGATGGAGAAAAAGTGCAACAGAAGAAAGGTGGAGAATATAAGAAATCAATTGGGTTATGAAAGAAGCTTTGTAGTAGATATTATTGGCTGGAGTGGAGGGTTAGCATTTTTGTGGAAGGATCAAATGGCAGTGGTACTCAATTCCCATTCTCAGAGTCATATTTCCCTTTAGATCACCTATCCTGACATAGAAAAAAAATGGCTTCTTTCAAGTTTTTATGGTAGTCCAGTAACAGAAAAAAGGGCTGCAAGTTGGAGTTTATTGAGGGAACTACAACCTCTTGAGAATATGGCATAGTTATGCATGAGTGACTTCAATGAGATCCTATACCAACATGAGAAAGTAGGAGTTGCTCAAAGACCTTATAAACAAATGAAGGATTTTAAAGAAGTTATTGAATTGTGTTGACTAAATGACCTGGGATATCAAGGTGCTAAGTTCACTTAGAGCAACAATAAGGAAGGTTACAGACTCACAATAGAAAGATTGGGTTGAGATTTTGGTAATTTTGGATGGCTAAACAGTTTTAATGACACCAATGTTATTACTTTTGCCGCTCAAAGCTCTGACCACTATCCTATCCTTATTGAAATGAGGAACATGATGCTTGATGATAAAAAAGAGAATGAGGTTTTTTGATATGAGACAAGCTGGGCTAAAAAAGAAGAGTGCCATGATATTGTAAAGCAAACATGGGTCCATAATCCAACTTTGATAGTAGATATGACTGAAACTAACAAGTTCCTTAATAGATGCAAAGAATCTTTGCAGAAATAGAGTAAGTTGGCCTGCAGGAATCAAAAGGAGCTCATTATTACCAAATTATCTCTTATCAAAGATATGCAAGAGGCAAATGAAGGTGAAAATACTTACAGAATACAAAGCTTGAAAAAGGAGGTGGAGGGATTACTCAGGAAGGGGGCCTAAAGTGGAAACAAAGGGCTAAACAAAAGTGGCTCAAAGAAGAGGATAAGAATACTAGATTCTTTCATGTATGCAAATCAGAGAAGGACCATTAAGTCAATATCTAATACGAGTGGTCATAAAACAAAATCACAAGAAGATATCAGCTCTATGTTTCTATTTCATTTCTAGGATCTATTCAGTTCATCTCAGCCTACAGGGATAGTGGATTGTTGCATACTCTTGGCTCTACTGTTACAGAGGATATGAATGAAAAGCTCATTCAAGAAGCAAAAGAGGTAGAAACAACAAATTTTCAAATGAATTCCTTAAGCTCACCTGGGCCAGATGGATTCTCAGTAACTTTCTACCAAAATCATTGGTAGATCGTTGGAAATGGTGTGTGCAAATCAGTCATAGGAGCATTCAACACAACATCATGGACTTATGATATCAATGACACCTTAGTTGCCCTAGTTCCAAAAGTCACCTCACAAAGTTAATGAGTTTAGGCCCATCAGTCTAGCTAAGGGGATGGCCAACAGATTGAAATCTAACCTTTCGTTTATCATATCTCTTACTCGGAGTGCATTTATTCCAGGTAGGCTAATTACTGATAATGTGATTGTTGCTTACGAGTCAATACATTCTATGAAATGTCTATTCCAAGGAAAAGATAATTTTATGGCCTTAAAGCTGAACATGAGTAAGGTCTATGATAGAATTGAGTGGCCTTTTTTGGAAGTAGTAATGAAGAAGATGGGATTTGCAAGCAAGTGGATTGCCCTCACTATTAGATCTTTCACCTAGTATCATATTCCATTATCATCAATGGAATACCCTGCAGGAAATTTATCCCTATAGAGGAATAAGGCAGGGTGATCCACTTTCATCCTATCTTTTTATCCTTTATTCTAAAGTTCTTAGTAGTTCGCTTAATCAATTTGAAGCTACAGATCACTTAACTAGAGTTCCACAGGCCCAAGGACAAATCCACATCAACCATATATATATATATATATATATATATATATATATATATATTAAAGATGATAGCTTCCTATTTTGCAAGGCAAACTCACTAGAGTGGAGCAGATTATTAAAGCTGCTAGAGACCTATGAAACAACTTTAGGCCAAAGACTCGACAAGGAGAAAACCTCTATCTTTTTTAGTAGCAATACGAGGGAAGAATCAAAGAGCATTATCACTCAAAAAGCGGGTGTCAGATCCACACAATCATATGAGAAATGTTTGGGGCTTCCTATTCAAGTGGGAAGATCTGAGTTAAATCTTTCAACAATTTATTGGATAGAGTGATATCAAGGATAAGCAATCGGAAGATGAAATTTCTTTCACAAGTTGGAAAGAAAGCTTGTTGAAATCTATGATACAAGCACTCCCTACTTATTTGTATGAGAATCTTCGAAACTCCAAAAGTCATTCCACTGGAAATAAACAGACTGATGCATGGCTTTTGGTGGGGACAAAAAGATATAGAGAGAATGATTCATTGAGCTAATTGGCAGCAAATGGGCAAGGTTAAACTGAAGGGAGGTCAAAGTTTCAAAGATTTGGAGGATTTTAACTTGGCCATGCTGGCCAAGTAGTGGTAGAGGTTTCTGCAGTCTCCTCACTCTCTTGCTACAAATATCCTGACTCTCAAATACTATCTAAAGTGAGATTTTCATGAAGCCAAGTTGGGGAAAAGACCTTCATACATGTGGAGGAGTTTCCTGGTAGCAAAACCACTAGTTGAGGAAGTTTAATTTGTAGAGTAAGGAATGAGGAGTCAATCAGAATTTTGGTTTGATAAATGGTTGCCTCAACCTTCCTCCTACATGATACAAAGTAAAAGTAAATTTTCTACAGAAAGAGAAAAAGGGAGCTACCTTGATTGACCAAGACACTAAACAATGGAACATGGAACTTATCAATGTTGTTTTCTCAAGTAATGAAGCTAATCTAATTAGCAGAATCACATTACGTTAGTGTGGTAGTGCAACAAACTTATTTGGAGAAGCACAACCAATAGAATATTCTTGGATGTACGTGCATACCACTTACGACGGGAATCCAAGATAGACACGAAGGGCAACCACCAAGAATAAGGGTATACCAGTCCAGTTTGGTCATGCTTTGGATCAATTTTTGAGCTGAACCAATATACACTGGTTTTAGAAATTTAAAAATTGATATGGATCATCACCAAAATCGAAACTTTTGGTTTTTTCGATTTCAGTTTGGTCTGATCCGGTTTTTCGATTAACTGTTTACACGTGGGGTAGTACATAACTTTGGCATTATAATTTTTTCAATACTAAATTCTAACAATAGAATTTAGTATTTATTATTAACAATTACTAATTTATTAGTGTCTAATCATTCGAGTATACTATAAGTATTATCTAATGTTTTAGTGAGATTAATAGACTTGAATAATAAGATTAAAATAGTATAATTAACACATAATTAGTGTTTAATTAATATAGTATAAGTAGTCATGTTTAACTTACATCAAATGTTATAATTATTTTATGTTATAAGATTAATAGATTTGGATAATAAGATTAAAATTTCATGTTATATTAATTACCGATTTATCATATCATATATATATATATATAATATAAAAATATATATAATATAAAAAAATTAAAAATATATACAAATACCAGTCAGGTTCAGTTCAAACCGGTTTTTAAAATATGAAAATTAGTACCGAACCAGTTTAGGACCAGTTTTAGTTTTAAGAACCGGTGCTGGACCTGACCGGCTACAAACTAGACCAAATGGTCCACTCCACCTAGTTTTCCAATTTTTTTTTACACCTATAATCAAGAAACATTAGCCAAGAGGAGAAGTGGAAACAGTTCTGAAAACTTTCAATCCCAAATGCAAAAAAGTTGTTCCTTTGGAAAGCTTGTCATGAGGCCTTGCCTACTAAGTTGAATCTATTTAGAAAGAAGGTGGTGGATGATCCTAAGTGTCCCATATTCTTTAAAGAGCAGGAAACTATAGAACATGTCTTGTGGGAGAATTAGCAAGAGATGTTTGGGGACAATGTTCAAGGCCACTTAAAAAATGCAGCATCATCTCTTAGAGTTTTGAAGATACATTCCTTTCTATGCTCAGATGTTTGGAAAATGAGTACTTAGAGGAGTTTGCAGTAGTAGCTTGGAGACTTGGAAGAGAAGAAACAGAGTTGTTTTTCAAAAGGTTTTTACACATCCTGATAAACTTCCAAAATGGACTTCTCAGAGGCTACAGGACCTTAAACATCTTCATTAGAAGCCTACTAAGCAAAATGCAACTTTAACAACCAATATTAACACCTGGAAGACTCCTCCAGGGAAAGTTTACAAAATCAATTGGGATGCTGCGGTTGATAAAAAAAAAACAATGCAAAGTTGGGATTGGAGTCATTATTAGGGACTGAAAGGGTGATGTTATGGCAACAATGAGGATGAAAAAATCCTTGTTCCCAGGCCTCTTACTAGCAAAGACGTATGCTGCACTTCAAGCTACAAAATTTGGCAATGAACTTGGATTTCATAAAAATCATTCTTGCGGGGGATGCATTACATGTTATCAATGCTATCTAAAGCAATGTAGACAACTGGAATAACAAAAGAATCTTAATTTTTGATATTAAATTTTTGCTTTCTAAATTTATTAGTTGGTCTGTCAATCATGTTAGAAAAGATGGTGAATACATATGTTTATAGCTCACAAGGACAAAGGGTGCTACTATCGACCAATGGGCCTAAAACTTTATAACTTTATTACTTCTAATTTTCGGTAGCTCTTTTTTTTTTTAATATAATGTTCATAGCTTTATTACTTGATTGTTGATGTAGTGTACATTTTTACTTACGCAGCCTTTTTTTACCTTGTGGTTTTGTAGCTGTTACTGATCTTCCATAGAGCCCCAGCATGACCAAGAGGTGCATAAAAGATCAGATTCATAAATAAAGGAAAAACATATTCTCATCAAAATGTGGTCTCTCTGTCCAATGATTGAATTTTCTAGCTCAAAAGTAGTTCATTTGTCCTAACTATGAAACTATTGATGCCTTTCTCTCTCCCCTTTGACAACAAGATCTTCCTTTACATTTCAAATAACAAGTTCCTACCCTCCCTCTCTCTCACTTAATATTTATAATTTATGTGTATATGTTGTGTTTGTATGTATGCTTGTACGTGTGTGTGTGTGTGGAGTGTGTGTTTGTATGTTGAATTAAGCTTCACTTCATGGATTCTTAACAGTGAGGCATGGAGTTCTAGTATCTAAATAGTGAAGATTGTGGTTGGGTTTGTTAAAGTAGGTTGTTTTTTGGTAATGAATCATGGTGATCTGTGTTTGTGGCCATTGGCCTTGTTTCATGTGTTGGTTTTGGATTTTAATGGTAATTCCCTATTTTGTTTGGATAATTGTCACAAATCTGGGGTTAAACCTACCAAATTTGCTTCTGACATCTAATTGAGTTTTGCATTACTAATGTTCTTATTTGCTAGTAATAATAGCTTACTAGAAAAAAGGTTTTTGGGCAGTGGGTTCCAATGTGCAAATGTTGGTAGTGTTCTTTCAAGCAAGTTAAATGTTGTGAAACGCGTATCTTCAGCAAATTTTCCCACGAGCATTGCTACTGGAGTCAAGGCAGTGGAAGCCCAACTATCTTTCAAAGATGTTTCAAGTTTACAAACGCAAAACCTGTTTGTCAATAAGTTGAACCTCTACTGTGAGGTTCATGATTTTAGTGATCAGATAAGTAGGATGTAATGCGTCAAGCATTGTTAGAGCTTGTTAATTTTGTTTCTTCCAGATCCCGTAAAGTTGACTGAATCAACAATCGTTGCAATGTGTAAGATGTGTGTTGTTAACCTGTTCAGAGTTTTCCCACCTAAATACAATTCTAATTGTACTGGGGATGAGACAGAAGATGAAGAACCAATGTTTGATCCTGCTTGGTCACTTTTGCAAATTGTGTATGACCTTCTCCTTCGGTTTGTCAGCAATACTTCTCTTGATGGAAATGTGGCAAAAAAGTACATAGATCAATATTCTCTTATTATGAGATTACTTGACCTCTTTGATTTTGAGGACCCAAGAGAGAGAGACTGTTTGAAAACAATTTTGCATAGAATATATGGGAAATTCATGGTACACAGGCCTTTTATCCGAAAGGTTGTTAGTAATATCATCTATCCTTTTGTTTTAGAAACTGAGTGACATAATGGAATTGCTAAGCTATTGGAGATTTTTGGGAGTGTAATTAGTGGGTTTGCTTTGCCTTTGAAGGAGGAACACAAGATATTCTTATGTAGAGCTCTGATTCCCCTACACAAACCAAAATCATTAGGTATCTATCCTCAACAATTGGCCTATTGTGTTGTACAGTTTATAGATAAAGATCCAACATTGGTTGGGACTGTGATTAAGGGACTATTGAAATACTGGCTAGTTACAAATAGCTAAAAGGATATGATGCTTACAAGTGAGTTGGAAGAGATTTTGGAAATGACTAATATGGCTGAGTTCCAGAAGATCATGGTCCTGCTATTTCAGCGCATAAGATGCTGCCTCAATAGCTCTCATTACCAGGTAATTTTTATGTTATATTGCTGCACTTTACCAATGGCATGCTTGTTGCATAAACATTTTTACTTCGGTTTCATGTACACAGAACAATATCATGGTCAAAATAGATTCCCTGGAGACATCTCTTTGGTTTTCATCACTTCGGTGGTTCTGCTTTTATGAAAAAGCATTCAACTGTTGTCTTTTCCGGTAAGTTAGAAAGTTGCATCATGACGTACATTTGAATAGGTGCATCATGTAATTGGTAACATGTTTTTGGAATATTAGGCAAGCAACCTAGTACCACTCCGTGGTTTTTTTCCATCTAAGAAGTTGTTCATTAGATGGTGGAAAGTAGTAAAGTATCTCAAAGAGATGATGCGAATGTTATGTTCTTCTTGCCTTTATAATTTTCAGGTGGCTAAGTGTGCCCATTAACTATGGAACAACGAACACATCCTTAATTTTATCTCACATAACAAGGAGGTGATTCTGCCTTTAGTGTTCTTTGCTCTTGAGCAGAACACTCAGAATCACTAGAATCAAGTTGTGCCTCACCTGACTCCAAATCTGAGAAGGATGTTTTCTGATATGGATGGGGAGCTGGTGATTGTCTGGCAACTTAAGTTGAAAGAGGAAGATTTAAGGTTAAGTGTGGCAGCTGAGAAGCGAAGATTGACATGGGAATGCCTGAAAAATGTTGCTGGTGTTTGTTAACAATATCAAAACTGCAGCCTCTAAAGACTCAAAGGATACATCAGCTCCACCAAAAGTAGAGAAATACGCCTACAACAATGCAGAATAGTCTAGAACATTTTAGTGTTATCATACGTGTCACTCTCTCCTTACATCTTGTAATTTCTGTTATGCAAGAATATTCCTTTTTCTAGGGTATAAATACCACCACAGTGTACTAAATCAAATATATGAGAAACCATCAGAATGTTTTCAATTCCTATGTACTACTCTTAATTCCTTTATGGTATCCAGAGCCAAATAAGACTCACGTCAAAAATGCTCCCATGGCCGAAAGGTCACAACCACCTCCATCCTAACTTTATATTCTTCCCCTCCCATCCCCTTCCCATTTAGTTTTTGTCAAACTCAACCATGACAATTATCTTTTGTGTAAGGCTCAGATCATGCCATACCTTAGAGGCCAAAATTTATTTGGAGTTGTTGATGGCACCACAGATGCTCCCCAACCATTTGTTGAAAGCTCTACAAAACCTAATCCTCATTATTTGACTTGGCAACAGCAAGATTAAGCGATTATGAGTGTTCTCATATCGTCTTTATCTGAAAATTTAATTGCTCATGTTTTGGATGCAGCTACTTCTCATGCAATTTGGGCTATTCTCAAAGACCTCTTTACTGCAAAACACAAGCACGTATCATGCATGTTTGATTTCAACTGGCTACTCTCAAAAAGGGGTCAGATTCCATAGATGATTACTAACAAAAGGCCAAGCTCTTATGAGATACCCTTGCAGCTACTAGTAAAACCTGATCATCTTCTGAATTTATCACTTTCCTCTTGGCTGGTTTAGGCTCTAATTTTGATTCTATGGTCACATCTATCACTACCCGAGTGGATCCTCTTAGTCCTTCTCAAGTTTATAGTCATTTGCTTACCCATGAAGCACACCTATCTCATCAACATGCTGGTCTAACTGCTGCCACAGAGTTCTCTGCGAATACCACATCTAAAACTCACCGATAATACCAACCGAGGTCATGGGTTTTCTCGATGCAGAGGTAGCTATCGAGGGCAAGGTCGTGGTCATAATGGAGGTCGTCCTTTCCCTATTTTCTTTTCTCCCAACTGCCCCACTTGCCAAGTATGTCTTAAACATGGTCACACTGCTCTCAATTGTTATCATCGATTTAACCAAAGTTATCAATCTCGATCCCCTCCCTTTCTTTCAGCACATTTCACTTCTGTCCAACCACCCTCTCCTGCTTCGATTTCTTTAGTTAACAATCATTAGTACCCTGACTCGGTTGCAACACATCACTTTACACATGATTTTTCTAACTTATCTATCAGTCCAACATAATACAAAGGCGATAACCAAGTGTGTATTGGTGATGGCACATCTCTTCCCATTCATCACATTGGCAGCTCCACTGTGCCTCCCAATTCTAGCAAGCTTCTTCTCTCTAAACTTTTCATGTTCCTTCCATTTCTAAGAACTTAATTTCTGTTAGAAAATTTTGAGAAGATAATACTATTTTCTATGGATTTCATTCCAATTTTTTTCGTGTGAATGACTCTCTTACTCACCAAACTTTGCTCCAAGGCAACACTAAAAATGGCATGTATGTGTTTCCATCTGTCCCCTCCACTCCTCAAGCATACACTGGTACAAGAGTTTCTCCCTATCAATGGCACATACGGCTTGGACATTCTTCCATGCAGCTTGTTTATAGAATAATTTCCAAAGTTTCTCTTCCCATGAAGTCCTCTTCCACACCTTGCTTATGCTCATCTTGCTCTCAAGCCAAGCTTCATCGGCTTCCATATAGTCGGTCCATCTCTCGATCTACAGCTCCACTTCAACTTTTATTTTTCAATGATTGGGGTCCTACACCAATTCTTTCTCATAGCGGTTTTTGTTATTATCTATCCTTTGTAGATGATTATAGTAGGTTTGTGTGGTTATTTCCCTTAAAATGTAAATCTGATGTGAAGTTTTTGAGAAGGAAAAAACTAATCATTTCTTAATAATTAAATAGGAGTTACAGGAAGTATTTATATCCAATGTAGTTCCCACAGAAATCTATCCTAATCCACCAGATTACACAAAAATAAGAAATGCAAAAAAATAGGAACAACTAACAGACCCTCCTAACAAACTTATTCAAATCTTAATTTGAATTTATTAGAAACAAAAACTAATTATCCGAATCTTCAACACTCCCCCTTAAGTTGGTGCATAGATATCTATCATGTCCAACTTGCTAATGAGAAACTCAAAACTTGATCTGAACAATCCTTTTGTAAGAATGTTAGCTATTTGTTGTGTCATTGGAACAAATGGCATACAAATAGTACCTGCCTCTAATTTCTCTTTTATGAATTGTCTGTCAATCTCAACATATTTGGTTCTATCGTGCTGCACTAGGTTATGAGTAGTGCTAATCGTAGCTTTGTTGTCGCAATATAGCTTCTTTGGCATCTCTATTGGTCTTTTTAATTCTTCAAGAATCTTTTTTAACCACAATATCTCACATACTCCATGAGCGATAGCCTAGTACTCAGTTTCTGCACTACTTCGTGCTACTACACTTTGTTTATTGCTCCTCCAAGTGATTAAATTTCCCCATACATAAGTGCAATAACCTAATGTGGATCTTCTGTTTGTAACTAAAATTGTCCAATCCGCATCTATATGTGTATGATTCAATAGTCTTTTGCTCACTCTTCTTGAAGAAAAATCCATTTCTGGAGTACTTTTCAAATATCTTAGGATACGGTACACTGCCTTAGGATGTTCTTCATAGGGTAAGTGTATAAATTGACTTACTACACTAACTGTAAATGCAATATCTGGTCGTGTGAGATAAATAAATAAGTTTTCCTACCAACTTCTGGTAGCGAGTTGTATTCACAAGATTTCCATCCTTGGTATCTCCTAGCTCCTAATTTGGATCGATTGAAGTATCGGCAAGTCTACATCCACTCATTCCTATTTGTTTAAAGAGATCAAGAATGTATTTTTTTTGTGAAACAGCAATACCCCTTTTTGAAGGAGCAACTTCCATTCCAAGGAAGTATCTTAGAGACACAAAACATTTAATTTCAAATTTAGAAGCTAGACTTTTCTTTAATCGATCTATTTCAGTAACATTATCCCAAGAATAATATCATCCACATATACTCTCAAAATTGCAATCTTACCATCATCGGAGTGCTTCATGAACATAGTACAATTACTTTGAGCTTGGAAATATCCTTTATTTTTTATGGATTGAGTGAATCATTCAAACTTAGCTCTTGGAGATTGCTTGAGCCTGTATAATGATTATTCAGCTTACACACCTTAGATCCAAAGTGTTTGTTGAACCTAAGGTTTCAAGTTTTATGTAATTATACATCGACACATGTATTTTGATGATAACAAATAAATTCAAAGAATAAAGGAATCTCAAATTCAAGTTGTCCACACAATAGAGTCAAGCACATCAAGGAACCAAGCATGAGCAAAAAGGGAACAAGTTCACTTTAAAGTCATAGAGTAATGTTGTAAATCTCTTAAAAATTCGAAATTAGGATTAAGGCTCAAAATTAATATTTTATCATAAAACATTAAATTAATATATCTTCCACATGTGCATGAATATTTTGAAAATTAAATTTGAAAATTTGAAAGATGATTGATTGTCATCTTTCACATGTGCATGAGATGATTAAAGGTTTAAACTTTGAAAATATTAAGATGATTGATTCTCATCTTTCACATGTGCATGTTTTATTTGAATATTTTCAAAAGTGATTGATGTTTTTCTTGACTTATGCAAAAGGTAGATGTTTTTGTTTGAAAATTTTGAAAAGTAAAGTGTGCTCCTTTTGTCATATGCAAAAAGTAAAAGATTAGGTTTGAATTTTTTGAAAAGTAAAATGTGATCCTTTTGTCATATGCAAAAAGTACAAAGATTAAGTTTTAAATTTTTGAAAAGTGAATAATGTTGTCTTTGGCATGTGAATCTTTTTAAATTTGAATATGAAGTCTCATATGCCTATAAATAGATCATTTGAGAGCTTCACATTCACAACACCAAGAGCATACAATATTCATTCAAAGCTTTCATTCTCTCTTCTCTAAACATTGAGTTTTAACCCTTGTTCATTTTGAGAGATATAGTTTGTGCTGTATTGTTCTTATTTCATTCATTGAGGAGTGTTTTCTGATAACCTACCCACTATCAATTCTTGTATCAGTAAAAGGGTGTGTATAACCCTTGTGCGAGTAGAAAGTGTTCTACACAGGGAATAGTTGAATCACCACGTGTAAGGTGATTGCAAGTGTAGAGGGTGTTCTACACAGATCCTTTGTAGCGGTGTTGTTCAAAGGTGTAATAGGTTTCTAACTCTACCTGAAGGAGGTTGAATAGTGAATTCGGGGATCCTCAAGAGGTAGCTTGAGGCGAGAACGTAGGCAGTGGGGCCGAACCTCGTTAACATACTGAATTTGCTTCTCTCTTAACCTTACTCTTTATATTTATTGTTGTTTCGTATTTTGTTTATATTTTATATTGTATATTTGATTTATAATTGTTATTTTTTTAAATACAACTCAATTTACCCCCTCTTGTATTAGTCATCTGAGCAACAATTGGTATCAGAGCTAGAGCTCTGTTATAAGATTAACTATCTTTTGAGTTAAGATCTTATGGCTAACATTGCAACTTCATTTGGTGAAGGTCAATCTAGCAGTCGGCATCCACTCTTTTGTGGAGACAATTACTCATTCTGGAAAGTTAGAATGAGAATATTCATTCAAACTCAAGGTTGAGAAATCTGGAAATGTATTGTAAATGGACTTTATATTCCAACAAAAGTGGTTGATGGAGTAAAGGTCAAAAAGGAAAAAGAAGTGTCTGATCGTGAAGACGATAGACTTTATACTTTGAATTTAACTGCTATGAATTTATTATATAATGCTCTCAATGGTAATGAGTTTAATAGAATAATGGCTTGCGCTACGGCAAAGGAAATTTGGGATAACTTGGAAGTTACTTATGAAGGAACTTCTCAAGTCAAGGAATCAAAAATTTATATTCTTACTCATGAATATGAAATGTTTAAGATGAATGATAATGAATCTATTTCTAGTATGCACACTCATTTTACTAACATCATAAACAGCTTGATAGCTCTTTGCAAAGTTTATTCCAAAGTGGAGATAGTAAAAAAAATTCTCAACTCTCTACCAAAACGTTGGGAATCAAAAGTGACAGCGATTCTTGAAGTTAGAGACCTAAAGAAGCTCGAAGTGAATGAACTCATCGGATCACTTATCACCCATGAGTACACATTGAAAAGAGGATAAGAAGAAGGAAAGCCAAAGAAGAGCTTGGCACTTAAAGATGTTCCTCATGAAAGTAAAAGTGATGAAGATGAGGAAAATGACAACAAAGATAAAGAAATTACGATGATAACAAGAAAAATTCAGAGGTTCTTAAAGAAAATTAAAACTCCTCCGACGAAATCCTTCAAAAATTTTTCCAAGAAACATTTAGGTAAAAATGACACTTTAATTTGTTATAAATGCAATAAGCCTAGTCATATTAAGCCAGATTGTCCTCTGCTAAAGAAAGATCGAAACAAAGGCAAGAAAGCAATGAAAGCTACATGGGATGATGATTCAAGTAGCTCAGATAGTGAAGCAAGCAATGGAGAATCAACAAATCTTTGTCTTATGGCTAAAGATGACATTGAGGTAACAAATCTTGATAATATTGAAGATCCTTCATATGAAGAATTGCAAAATATTTTAGAAGAGGTATATGAGGAATTTGAAAACTTGAGTATCAAGTATACTATTTTGAAAAAGAAAAATTCTTCTTTAACAAACGAAATTGATATTTTAAGAAAAGAAAGTATTGTTTTGAAAGATGAAATTTTTGAGTTGAAGAAAAAGAAAACTGATTTAGAAAATATTGTTGAAAACTTTACGAATGGAAAAAGAAATTTTGAAAAACTTCTTGATAGTCAAAGATGTGTTTTTGACAAGGCTGGCTTGGGATATATGCCAAAACAAAAATACAAATCTTATAAAAACTTCTTTGATAATCCTTCTACATCAAAGTCCAATATTCAAAATTCTTTTCATAATAATTTTGTCAAAAAAGGATACTATTATAATCACTCAAGTTCTTCATATATGCCACATGTTATTTACAATTTTTGTAATAGAAATGGTCATAATTATCATGCTTGTCCTATTAGAAGAAAGCATACAATGACTATTAGGGTCATATGGGTACCTAAAGATCTTGTTTCTTCTAATACTAATAAATAAAGGACCCAAAGAATTTGGGTATCAAGAAAAATCATTTTAATTGTTTTTATAGGTATGCATGAAGTCCTCCACAAGCAAAAACAAATGGTTTTTAGATAGTGGATGTTCAAGACACATGACGGGAGACAAGACTAAGTTCTTCGATCTTAGATCTAAAGAAGAAGGACACGTGACATTTGGAGACAATTCGAAAAGAAAGATCGTGGGAATAGGTAAAATCGGTAATAAATATTCTCTCATAATTAAATATGTTCTACTTGTTGAAAGTCTAAAACATAATCTTTTGAGCATAAGTCAATTATGTGATAAAGGATTTACAGTTACTTTCAAAATGGATAAGTGCATTATTTTGAATGATCATGATTGTAATATTTGTTTTATTGCTTTTAGAAGCAACAATGTTTATACAATCGATTTTGAAGAAATTACCTCACAAAATACTATTTATTTTTTAGCTCAAAATGAAATTAATTGGCTATGGCATAGAAGACTAGGTCATGCCAACATGGAACTTATTTCCAAACTTTCAAAAAATGATCTTGTGAGAGGTTTACCAAAGGCAAATTTTCTTAAAGACAAAATTTGTAATGCATGCCAACTTGGTAAACAAACAAAAACTTCTTTTAAAACCAAGAAACATATTTCCACTACTAGACCACTGCAACTGATACACATGGATCTTTTTGGACCAAACAGAGTTGCAAGTCTAGGAGGAAAATATTATGCATTTGTTATTGTTGATGATTTCTCTAGATATACTTGGTTCATCTTTCTTGTTCATAGGAATGAGACACATAATGCCTTTACCAAGTTATGCAAGAGAATTCAAAATGAAAATGGCTATACCATTTTAAGTATCCGAAGTGATAGGGGCAAAGAGTTCGTTAATAAAAATATTGAAACATTTTGTGATGAAAATGGTTTTGTGCATAATTTTTCTGCTCCTCGAACTCCTCAACAAAATGGGATAATAGAGAGGAAAAATAGATCTCTTTAAGAGATGGCAAGAACAATGCTCAATGAGAATAACTTGCCTAGTTATTTTTAGGCCGAACCGGTAAGTACTACATGTTATATTATAAATAAAGTTATGCTAAGGTCTAAATTAGATAAAACCCCATATGAACTTTGGAATGAGAAAAAGCCCAATATTAGTTACTTTCTGTTGAACCCAAGGTTTCAAGTTTCATGTAATTAAAAATCTACACATGGATTTTGATGATAACAAATGAATTCAAAGAATAAAGGAGTCTCAAGCTCAAGTTGTCCACACAATGGAATCAAGTACATCAAGGAACCAAGCATGAGCAAGAAGGGAACAAGCTCACATTAAAGTCATAGAGTAATGTTGTAAATCTATTAAAAATTTGAAATTAGGATTAAGGCTCAAAATTAATATTTTATCATAAAGC
Source organism: Carya cathayensis (assembly GCA_011037825.1). NCBI lineage: Eukaryota > Viridiplantae > Streptophyta > Magnoliopsida > Fagales > Juglandaceae > Carya > Carya cathayensis. The sequence continues at coordinate 732,694 of QGSO01000425.1, read as the reverse complement.
ATTAAAATACATTTTCCACATGTGCATGAATATTTTGAAAATTAAATTTGAAAATTTTGAAAGATGATTGATTGTCATCTTTCACATGTGCATGACATGATTAAAGGTTTGAACTTTGAAAATATTAAGATGATTGATTGTCATCTTTCACATGTGCATGTTTTATTTGAATATTTTCAAAAGTGATGGATGCTTTTCTTGACTTATGCAAAAGATAGATGTCTTTGTTTGAAAATTTTGAAAAGTAAAGTGTGCTCCTTTTGTCATATGCAAAAAGTAAAAGATTAGGTTTGAAATTTTTGAAAAGTAAAGTGTGCTCATTTTGTCACATGCAAAAAGTAAAAAGATTAGGTTTGAAATTTTTGAAAAGTGAATGATGATGTCTTTGACATGTGAATCTTTTTAAATTTGAATATGAAGTCTCATATGCCTATAAATAGATCATTTGAGAGCTTCACATTCACAACACCAAGAGCATACAATATTCATTCAAAGCTTTCATTCTCTCTTCTCTAAGCATTGAGCCTTAACCCTTGTTCATTTTGAGAGATATAGTTTGTGTTGTATTGTTCTTATTTCACTCATTGAGGAGTGTTTTCTGATATTCTACCCACTATCAATTCTTGTATCAGTAAAAGGGTGTGTATAACCCTTGTGCGTGTAGAAAGTGTTCTACATAGGGAATAGTTGAATCACCACGTGTGAGGTGATTGCAAGTGTAGAGGGTGTTCTACACGGATCCTTTGTAGCGGTGTTGTTCAAAGGTGTAATAGGTTTCTATCTCCATCTGAAGGAGGTTGAATAGTGAATTCGGGGATCCTCAAGGGGTAGCTTGAGGCGAGGACGTAGGCAGTGGGGCCGAACCTCGTTAACATACTGAATTTGCTTCTCTTACCCTTACTCTTTATATTTATTGATATTTTATATTTTGTTTATATTTTATATTGTATATTTGATTTATAATTGTTATTTTCTTAAATACAACTCAATTCACCCCCTTCTTGTGTTAGTCATCTGGGCAACACTTTCATTTATTTGGATGCAAATGTTTTTTTTTAAATGATAGGGATAATTTAGGTAAGTTTGATGCAAAATCTGATGAAGGTATCTTTATCAGATATTCTACTAATAGTAAAGCTTATAAAGTATTCAATAAAAAGACTTTGACTGTACAAGAATCTATGCACGTAGTATTTGATGAATCTAATTCTTTACCCTCCAAGAAATCCATTGATGAAGAAACAGGAGTTATAAATAATACGGAAAATCTCAATCTCAACAAAGAGAACATAATAGAGGAAGTCCAACATGGAGACATTAGGAAAGATCATCAAAATTTAATATAAGATGCAACCAAACAGTGAAAATTTATGAAAGATCATCCAGTGGAACAAATTCTGGGAGAACCTTCACGAGGTGTAAACACTCGATCATCTCTTAGAAATATTTGCAATCATACTGCTTTTCTATCTCAGATTGAACCTAAAAATATTGATGAAGCACTTCTTGATGAATCTTGGATTCTAGCTATGCAAAAAGAGTTTAATCAATTTGAAAGAAATGATGTTTGAACACTTGTTCCTAAACCCAAAAATCATACTATTATTGGAACAAAATGGGTTTTTAGAAACAAGAAAGATGAGTCCGGAGTCATTACTAGAAATAAGGCTCGACTTGTAGCCCAAGGTTTCAATCAAGAAGAAGGAATCAATTATGGTGAGACATATGCACCAGTCGCAAGATTAGAAACTATTCGAATGCTACTTGCATATGCTTGTTATAAAGATTTCAAATTTTTTCAAATGGATGTTAAAAGTGCTTTCTTAAATGGTTTTATAAATGAAGAGGTATATGTTGAACAACCTCCAGGTTTTGAAAATCATATTTCTCCAAATCATGTTTTCAAACTCACAAAAGCATTATATGGACTCAAACAAGCTCCTAGAGCGTGGTACGAGAGACTCAGTGGTTTCTTGATTGAAAAGGGTTTTTCAAGAGGAAAAATCGATACAACTCTTTTCATTAAATATGAAAATGATGATATTCTTTTGATTCAGATTTATGTTGATGATATAATATTCGATGCTACTAATGAAAATATGTGTCAAGTTTTTTATAAGACTATGCAGGATGAATTTGAAATGAGCATGATGGGAGAACTTACATTCTTTCTCAGATTGCAAATTAAGCAAGCAAAAAGTGGGACATTCATCAATCAATCAAAATATATTAAGGAATTACTGAAGAAGTTTGGGATGGAAGGTGCTAAGGAAATTGGAACACCAATGAGCTCATCCACTAAACTTGATAAAGATTAAACCGGTAAACCAATTGACTCGAAGGTATATCGAGGTATGATTGGTAGCTTATTATATTTGACAGCCAGTAGACCAGATATTATGTTTAGTGTGTGCTTATGTGCACGCTTTCAATCATCTCCAAAAGAATCTCATTTAATTGCAGTTAAGCGCATTCTTAGATATCTTAGTGGTACAATTAACCTAGGGTTATGGTACCCTAAGCACACATCTTTCGATCTAATCAGCTACACAGATGCAGATTATGCTGGTTGTAAAATAGATCGAAAAAACATTAGTGGAGCATGTCATTTCTTAGGTCATGCACTAATTTCCTGGTTTAGTAAAAAATAAAATTATGTTGCACTATCTACTGCAGAGGTAGAATATGTTGCCGTGGGTAGTTGTTGTGCTCAAGTTCTTTACATGAAGTAACAACTTGAAGATTTTAAACTCATGTATAATCACATTCCAATTAAATGTGATAATACAAATGGTATAAATCTTTCAAAGAACCCAATACAACATTCTAGAACTAAGCATATTGAAATAAGATATCATTTTCTTCAAGATCATGTGCAGAAAGGCGATATAGTACTAGAGTTCACAAACACACACGATCAGTTAGTAGATATTTTCACAAAACCTTTACCAGAAGATAGATTATGTATGATTAGAAGAGAAATAGGTATGATGCATGTTATGAATATCTCTTAAAAGATAGACCAGAGTCCATAAAAATATAGAGATATTTTTTAAATACTTTTACATAAACTTGAGGTTCTTAGCCTCATGTTTGAGACGCTCATTCTCTTCATATAATATCATGTCATCCCTATCCATTGGAACTAGCAAGCGGAATGAAGAATCCAATAAAGATTTCAACTGTTTATTCTTCTGCCGAATGATTCCTTCCCTTGTGTGAGACTCTTGAACAATTCGTTGAAGTACAACAATTTGTTCTTTAAGCTTTTCAACCTCATGGTTTTTGGCTTGTAACCGCTGGGAAAAAGCAACAATAGAGGATGAGTAGCAAGTCCCAAGACTCACCAAGTCGTAGATAGCATCGGAGTCTGACTTATTAGCCAAAATATTATTTTCTTACTGCAACATGGCACCAATGGCAGCTGCAGAAATGACAGGAGGTTGAGGTGCTGAGTACCTCATGGATGGATTTAGAGGAATGTTAGAAGAATGAGCCATTGAGAAAAGAATTGAAAACTTAAAGCGAGAATGTTGAAGGAATGCAGATGAGTTATAGAGATGAGAATAAGATTTGATGCAAATTGAATGAACTTTAAGACTGATTTTATAAAGATAGCATAAAGAACAAGACAAACTATTGTCTCTTCAAATCTTATTTAGTCAAAAAAAAATACAAGATATGCTAGACACATATTGTCAAAAGTTTTCTTACTAAGCCAGCGAGATTAACAGTAGGTTGTCCCTATTTTTCTAGTAAACAATGAACATCTGCTGTTATCTGCCGATGTTGACCTTGTATTTGAACCCTTTCTCGTTTCAACTCCTCTATTCGTGGTTGCAGATCATGAGCATACCAATCTGCAAATTTTTTCAACTCTTTGTTTTCTTGCTTTAGCTTTTTATTCTCTCTATCCTTATTAGCAAGCTTCTGTCGTAACTCAGATATTTGGATTTTAAGATGATCAATCCCACTCACCCTCGCCATTAACCTCTGAAACATGGTCGTAACAGAGGCAGCATATTGACTACTAAGCATTCTTGATTCTGCAACAATCTCAGAATCAACCCTACTAGAAAAACGGATCTCTGGTCCTATAATGGTATTGATGGCATCAGGAGAGAAGATTGATGGTTGATGCGTCAAGGGTTCCTGATTCAAGTCTGGAACATTAATGGAAGAGAATTGCTCGGCCATTCTATCGTTATGGATAAACAGAACTCAGATCAACGAACAATGTGATTTTTTTTTAGTATCCGATGGGTGAAAATGATCATTTTTTTTTTAGAAACTCAGAGCCTTCAAATCCCATTTGTCAACAACATCAGACGATTGTTTAAATCTCCAGCCGCACTAAATTCATAGCGTTAGGCCTCAAGCCTTTGTAGCACTTGTCAGGTCACGGACGGCTCCATTTTTTTTTCAACTATCTACAGTGTCTACTGACACACCGTTTTCTTCAGTCTATTTACTTGCTGTGGATCCTTTTTAATGATGCCAAAAGGGGGAGAATTTTTAGACTAGAACATTAAAATTGTTTAAATTACTAAACTTGTTATATATGCTTGGAATTATATTTATACTTTTGCTTGAAAAACTAACGCACATTCTCAGGGGGAGCTTAAGTATTAATACAGGTTTCAGGTTCTATCAAGTATTTGTTATCATCAAAAAGGGGGAGATTGTTGAACCCAAGGTTTCAAGTTTTGTGTAATTATACATCTACACATTGATTTTGATGAGAACAAATGAATTCAAAGAATAAAGGAATCTCAAATTCAAGTTGTCCACACAATGGAGTCAAGCACATCAAGGAACCAAGCATGAGCAAGAAGGGAACAAGTTCACATTAAATTCATAGAGTAAGGTTGTAAATCTCTTAAAAATTCAAAATTAGAATTAAGGCTCAAAATTAATATTTTATCATAAAACATTAAAATACATTTTCCACATGTGCATGAATATTTTGAAAATTTTGAAAGATGATTGATTGTCATCTTTCACATTTGCATGAGATGATTAAAGGTTTGAAATTTGAAAATATTAAGATAATTGATTGTCATCTTTCACATGTGCATGTTTTATTTGAATATTTTCAAAAGTGATTGATGTTTTTCTTGACTTATGCAAAAGGTAGATGTCTTTTTTTGAAATTTTTGAAAAGTAAAGTGTGCTCCTTTTGTCATATGCAAAAAGTAAAAGATTAGGTTTGAATTTTTTTGAAAAATAAGTGTGCTCCTTTTGTCATATGCAAAAAGTAAAAAGATTATGTTTGAAATTTTTGAAAAGCGAATGATGTTGTCTTTGGCATGTGAATCTTTTTAAATTTGAATATGAAGTCTCATATGCCTATAAATAGATTATTTGAGAGCTTCACATTCACAACACCAAGAGCATACAATATTCATTCAAAACTTTCATTCTCTCTTCTCTAAGCATTGAGCTTTAACCCTTGTTCATTTTGAGAGATATAGTTTGTGCTATATTGTTCTTATTTCACTCATTGATGAGTGTTTTCTGATAATCTACCCACTATCAATTCTTGTATCAGTAAAAGGGTGTGTATAACTCTTGTGCGTGTAGAAAGTGTTCTACACAAAGAATAGTTGAATCACCACATGTAAGGCGATTGCAAGTGTAGAGGGTGTTCTACACGGATCTTTTGTAGCGGTGTTGTTCAAAACTGTAATAGGTTTCTATCTCCACCTGAAGGAGGTTGAATAGTGAATTCGGGAATCCTCAAGGGGTAGCTTTAGACGAGGACGTAGGCAGTGGAGCCGAACCTTGTTAACATACTGAGTTTGCTTCTCTCTTACCCTTACTTTTTATATTTATTGTTGTTTCATATTTTGTTTATATTTTATATTGTATATTTGATTTATAATTGTTATTTTTTTAAATACAATTCAATTCACCCCCTCTTGTGTTAGTCATCTGGGCAACAGTGTTCATCAAATCCAGGAGGTGGATCCATATAAACTTCCTCTTCCAAATTTTCATTTGGAAACGCATTCTTCATATCTAACTATTGAAGAAGCCAGTCAAGATTCGCTGGAATTGAAAGAAGTACCCTCACAGTATTCAACTTTGCCACTAGAGCGAAGGTCTCGAGATAATCAGTACCATAGGTTTGAGTAAAACCTTTGGCCACCAACCATGCTTTATATCTCTTGAGAAATCCATCTGAATTATACTTGATTCTGAACACCCATTTGCAACCCACTATTGTCTTTCCTCTTGGTAGACCCATCACTTCTCATGTATGATTTTTCTCAAGTGCCCTCATTTCTCAGAAATTGCCTTCTTCCATTCAAGAACCTGTAAAGCTTCCTGTACATTCTTTGGAATTTCTACCAAAGAGAGATGTGAAGTAAATGCAAAAACAGAAGGAGAAAGATTTTTATAGGACACATAGTTAGACATTGAGTGTTTGGTGCAAGACCTTACACCCTTACAGGTAGTAATGGGAATATTAAGATCACCGAAAGACTCGAAACTAGAATTAGAAGTAGACTAGATAGGTTGATAGGGGTCAGTTTGATTATTACCTGGACACTTGGATGAGTTCGATTCTTCCCTCAGTTTAGACTCATGGCCTCATAGAGGACCAAGATTGCTTTCCTTCGAGTTCTGTTTCCTCTTCGAATAGATCAAGAGTTCTGAATTCTTAGTACTTTGATTTATTCCCATTGTCTATTCTACTGTGATTTTGATTGTGAGATGGCAGTGAAGATGAACTATCCAAATTTTCAATACTCAAAATACCATTTTTTTCGCCCCAAATTTCAGCATTTTTTTCAAAAGACCTATCAGAGGTTGTTATATCCAATCCTGAAGTTTTAATATTCTGGTGAACAAATTGATTTGAATTTGCTGATTCAAGCAAATTGTTTGGTGTTGGTGTTCTTTCTATTTCAAAAACATATGAATCTCTCGAATCTTCACTTGTGCTCTTCCCTTGGAGATGAGTTGCAAACAAAGATTTGGATTCAAAAAAATTTATATCCATGATGGCAAACAATTTTTTTGAAATCACATCAAAGCATTTATATCCTTTCTGAGTAGGTGTGTATCCTACAAAAACACATTTTCTAGCCCTAAGATCAAGTTTTCCCCGGTTATGATCATGAATATGGACAAAGGCAATTTTGAGAGGAAGTGTAGATGATAGCCTAGATGTAGGATTACAGCTTGTGAACACCTGTAAAGGCATTTTCAAATTTAAGATCCTGGTAGACAGTCTGTTTATAAGATCAGTAGCTATGAGAATAGCTTCACCCCAAAGGTATTTGAGAACTTTATTTTTGAAACATAAAGCTCTAGCCATTTCCAAAATTTTTTTATTTTTTTGTTCAACTATTCCATTTTGTTGAAGAGTGTCATTACAAGAAATTTGGTGAACTATGCCTTTTTCTAAGAAGAATTTTCCCAAAACTTTGTTGAAATACTTTTTTCCATTGTCGCCATGGTGTAAAATTTTTTAAAAACTTCCTCCACTTCTAATTTTTCTCATAGTAAATAAACCAAGTTTATCCTTGTTTGGCCATCTATAAAGGTGACAAGCCATTTATTAGCAGAAAGTTTTGAGATTCTTGAGACTATCTATTAATAAAAAGGTTTCGAAATTCTATATGGTTGTAATGGAAATGAGGTGCAATGATGTTTAACTAATTCACAAAATTCACACTGAAAGGAAGAAGGATTTTTATTTCTAAACAAACTTGGAAACAAATGTTTTAAAAATTAAAAATTTGGGTGGCCTAATCTATAATGCCACAACATTATTTCATCACTACTAGCAACAAAAATAGATTCAAAACAAGTACTTTGTATAGGTTTTCTCAATTCAGATCCATCTTCAAAGAAATTATGTGACGCCCCCAATTTCCGCTTGGGATTGAACGGACATTTGAAGCGTCGAGACATGCAACACAAGGTTACCTACCCCCGTTCATGACATATAAGATGCAATGTTCCTAACATGCATCTAGCATTATGCAATATTCGCAGCGGATAATTTTTTTTCTTTAGCAATACTATGCACCAAACTAAAAATTATCCCAAATACTTGAAACATATTTCATACATAAAGGCATACTAAAAAGCCGTGATCACCACACTAGTCCAAAATGGTTGTGATCAAAAGAATACTTGAAATACAACTCCAAAAGTACAAGTATTAACCTAAGTTAAATACAATACTATCATCAACATCGCACCGTGGCCTAGTTGACTGTATTCAGTTAGTCAGATTCCAATTCTCCTTCGGGTCCTGTAACAAGATCTACCATTCGAGAGGAATGGTAGTTGGGACTACCACAGTGAGATTTGATTACAAATCTCAGTAAGTTAACATAAAACTCACACACAGGTTAAAGATGCATGCATGGCAGTAAAAGCATAAATGCATAAGTATAGTCGTACATAAGCATAGCATAACTTGACATATAGCATGACATAACCAGAACTTAAACGTGAACTGAACTTGACTTAACATGGCATGAACTTAAGCTTAAAACATAACATGAACAAACAACATAACATGAACGTGAAACATAACATGGACTTGAAATATAGCATGAACGTAAACATGCATAACATAAATAAGAACTTGAAAATAACATAAACTTGAACATAACATGTACGTGAGTATAACATAACATGGACTTGATCTAAAACTTGACTTATCATGTATTTGATCTGAAACTGGACTTAACATAAACTTGGAATCTTATTCAATTGTCTTGATTAATAACGTGCGTTAATACGTACTCCACAGTTGTTGTGGCCCCACGTATTCAAGTAACATAAAACATAATACGTACTCCACAGTTGTTGTGGCCCCACGTATTCTACATGTCACAATTGCTGTGTCTCATGTAGTGTATGCTCCACAGTTGTTGTGGCCCCATACTTCATGCTCCACAGTTGTTGTGGCCCCATGAATACACATAACATAAAATATAATACGTACTCCACAGTTGTTGTGGCCCCACGTATTCTACATGTCACAATTGCTGTGTCTCATGTAGTGTATGCTCCACAGTTGTTGTGGCCCCATACTTCATGTAACATAAAATATAATACGTACTCCACAGTTGTTGTGGCCCCACGCATTATAAGTAACATAAATATAATACGTACTCCACAGTTGTTGTGGCCCCACGCATTATAAGTAACATAAATATAATACGTACTCCACAGTTGTTGTGGCCCCACGCATTATAAGTAACATAAAATATAATACGTACTCCACAGTTGTTGTGGCCCCACGCATTATAAGTAACATAAAATATAATACGTACTCCACAGTTGTTGTGGCCCCACGCATTATAAGTAACATAAATATAATACGTACTCCACAGTTGTTGTGGCCCCACGCATTATAAATAACATAAAATATAATACGTACTCCACAGTTGTTGTGGCCCCACGCATTATAAATAACATAAATATAATACGTACTCCACAGTTGTTGTGGCCCCACGCATTATACGTATCATAACATATCTTATCTTTCTTAATGCATGAGATATTAATTAATATCATATACTTTTCTAACATGGCGTATACTTGTAAATGGCACAATATGATTTAATCATAACATTTCATGGCATACTTAACATGGCATACTTATAACATACATCATTGTATGACAGAAAAGATTATGTAACAGATAATTATTCATGAGAGATTAAATCATACATAGCAGATAAACATGTAATGACATAGCATGACATGGCATATACGAGAACATACATACATAAATTGTAGTTCTCCTTACCCATCACACATACACAATAAACTGATAGTAAGTTAGAGGCTAACTTACCTCGATCGTCGCGTTCTATGAGAATAGAGCGGAAACACGAGGAACTGCACAACAGCTGGAAGAGGAACACTCAAGTCCTTAAGATTTTCACTTCTGAACTCAATTGTCATATTATGAGCACTTGCAACACCACGGCAACTTGAGGTTTCACTATACCCAGAAGAGATAATTTGACTTCAGAAAGCCTTTGCACTAAAACAAGTTCATTAAAATTATCAATAATAACCAAACAAACAATTCCTTTCTCAATCCATATACTCTTAGCCATAGTCAACCACAAGATGACACCAGTCACCCCGGACTATAATCCATAACACCACTGCTTCGGGACACTGTCATACAGTTTCCCAACACTACACCATACGCTCTACACTTCTCTGTTACGCCATCCAACCCTTCGTGACACGCCATCCGGTGTTTCACGACTTAATACAGAGTACACTCACGTGAACTCTCTTCCATCCACACTGCAAAACCCATCACTGCGATACACGTCTCACGGTGCATCGCTACGCGACACGGAGTACGCGCTACGCGTACTTCCTTCGCTACAACACTCATCAACACGATGCACATCACACGATGCATCGCCATACAACACGGAGTACACTACATGCGTACTCCCTTCCTTCTACGACACACATCACTACAGCGCACGTCGCGCGGCGCGTCGCTGCATTACACAGAATACGCTACACGCGTATTCTCTTCACACAACCCGCCGTATCACATCTACGGCATCCATCTCACGCCTATACTTCACAGCACAGTCCACAAAACTACAAAATCAAGCCTAACACTTCACAACCACACTTCGTTTCACAACTACGCAGCGAACTCCACAAACACTAACTACACAGTCTACAGCCAACCAAATCAACTATGTTAAACATAAATAACTAAAGATAGAGGGTTATACCATCGACGGGATAACCCGTGCGTCGCTCGCTGCTCGTCACGAACATGCGTCGGAGGAGCATACGTGGCGGTACGGTGTCTGTCCACCACATAAAGTGGTAGTTTGGGCTTGAGAAAGGCTAGGCGTGGTCTTGGAAGACTCACGGTCGCCTTGTGATGGTCAAAGGTGGCGGAGCACGGCGGCATCACGCCGTGAACAGTAACTCCGAACGGTGAGCGGAGGAGACGCGAGGTAGCGAAAAGCCATAGAACTTCATGGAAAGCTAGGGAAAGGTAGAGGAACATGTGGTGGAGCTGTGGTGGCGAGGTGGTGGTCGGACGGTGGCTAACGGCGGCAGATCGGCCGTTTGAAACCATTTTTGGCCTTGGAGAGTGCGGGAGAGTGTGAGCTCTACGAAGCTCCGTTGGCCATGAAATTTCTTGGAGAGGTTCATGAGGATGAGAGGAACAAGATGGTGGTGGTGAAACACCACGGGTGGCCGTGTACGGCGGCGCACGGTGGTGCAACCGAACGGGTGTTTTGAGAAACCCATATGAGAAAAAGTGAGAGTTTGGGAAAAAGAAAGACATGGGGAGGAAGCCCTTGATGTGGTGAATCCAATGGTGGTGCTTGGTGGCTGATTTGGCCGTGTATGGTGGTCCAAAATGGTGAAAAGCCTTAAAAACCCATTTGTTTGGAGGCGAGAGTGGCGGCTAACCGTGGCTCGGATGGAGGTGAAACTTGGAGGGGATGTTCACCGGTGAGAGGGGAAGAAATCTGGGTGGGTGGTGTAGTCCACGCCGCCGGCGAGCGGCGGTTCTGGGCGGAGAAAGAAATCGGCAACAGGGGAGAAAACAGGGCAGGGGCAGCAACTTCCGGGGGCTCTCGGCGACTAACGGCTGGTCCGATGGCTCTGAAAATTGGTGTGTATGAACTATGGTGAAAGGGGAAGAGAATGGCGGGGGTGGTGTACGACACCTCCACCGGACGGCGGAGAAACGGGCGGTCAAAGGGGCGGCGACGGTAATGAGACAAGAAGGAAGAGCACGGGAAGAGAGAGAGAATTGGTGGCCGGCGTTGCACACCTCCGGTGCAGATGTGTTCGCCGGTGAGGGAGGGACATGCCGGAGGTGGAGGTGAGGCACGGCGGCCGGAGGTGGCGCCGGTAGGAAGCTAGAACCGATCAGCTATGGTGGAAGGGTGTAAGTCGACCATGGAGAGAAGGAGAGGAAAGAGAAGGAAAAAAAAGAAAAAAGGAAAAATGAAGGAAAAAGGGTAGGAGCCTAGGTAATAAACTTCAATCCTACGTTTTGGGATCCTCAAATAATTCAACGGTGAATTAAAACACTGATTAAAAACGCGTAAATGTTTTATTTTAAATAAAACACTTTAAATAAAACACCACGATGAATTAAGGTAGAATATTATTTTATAAACTAAAATTTATAAAATAATATTTCCTCATCATTATATAAAATGATAAAGTACCGTTAATTAATCGAAGATGATAAAACCAATTAATTTAAATAAGAGTTTTCAACGTAAAATTAAACATCTTAATATCTTAAAACAACTAAAATATTTAATCTAAGTAATTATCCACAATTATAATATTTTCAGAGCTCATTAAATTATTATAATTGTGCTACTTTAAAAACAAGCTTATCTAATACTTTGAAATTCGATGGATAAGATCCGGGAAAACGCCATCGAGGTACAACGCTTAGGATAAAACTGTTCATGATTTTACAGCTGTCGGTGAAGAACAAATTACGTGATTTACGGAAAAGATAATCTATACGCGTGATTCCAGATGAGGGTAAAGACGAGAGAGATGTGATTGCTGTCGGGAAAGAATCCAAAACTGATAAATTTAGCGGGCTGTTACAAATTAAGTCCACCGATCTCTCTAGCATTGCCAATCATCCTCCACGAGGTTAGTTCCTGAAACTCACAATAAGAAGGATAAAAGTTAGATCGACACTGATGATCATGAGTTATTTTACTTATGGATAATAAATTGCATGATAATTTGGGAACCTGGAGAACATTATGAAGTGTGAGAGAAGAAGAAATGAACATTGATCTTGTTTCAACTATAGTTGAAAGGGATCCATCTGCAATTTTGATCTTTTTGTTTCTTGCGCACAGTTTATAGGAAGAGAATATTCTTGAAGAATTAGTCATGTGATTAGTGGCTCCAGAGTCAATGATCCATGGACAAGACAAATTTAATTTTACACTAGAGAGCTGCAATGAGATAATTACCCTGTTGAGTTAAAGAACAAGAAGGACTTGAGAATTGTGGAGATTGAAAGAGTTTGTACGAGTGGCCTAATTGTTCCTTTGTGAAATAAGGTATTTTTGAATTGATTTGTTGTCCCTGAGAGTCTTCACTCACGGTCTAAAATGCTTTGTCATCACCTAATGCTCTACCATCACCTCCATTCTTCTTCTTAAAATTATGGGGCTTGCTGTGGATTTTCCAGCATGTCTCTTTCATATGCCATGGTTTTTGGCAGTGGTCACACCATGGTTTCTTCCTTCTTCTCCATTTAAATAAGATCCTCCAGAAACATGAGCCAAGCTTTCTATTTTTGGGTTGGACTTAGGTTCTGGATCTGTCAACATCACTTTTCGCCTAGCCTCCTCCCTCCTAACTTTTGAAAAAACTTCTCTAATGGATGGTAGAGGTTTTCTACCTAGAGGCCAACCTCTTACCTCGTCAAAGTCATGATTGATTCTGTGAGAAACACATAAACTCAATCATTTTCCTCTCTTTTCCTATGCCTCACACTATCATTTGGGTAGTCCCATTCATCTTTATAGCACAGATCTAACTCTTGCCATAATGTCACCATCTAGTTGTAGTATGTTGTGACTTCCCAATCTCCTTGCCTTGATCGCCACAACTTAAATTTTAAATCGAAAATTTGTGACGAGTTCTCTAGGTCGAGTACATGTCGTGTACAGCCTCTCAAACATCTTTGGCAGTTGGTAAAAAAAGATGTGGTTTCCCAATAACTAGCTCCATTGAGTTGATGAGCCAAGCAATTACCAACGAGTTCTCTAACCTTCATGTTTTTAGACTAGGGTCATCTACTGATGGTTTACTCACTTCTCCATTCAGATGATTGAGCTTGCCTTTGCCATCTAGCTTCACATATTGGGCCTACTCCAGGTAATTTTTGCCATTCAATTTGTGAACGGTAAGTTGAAAAGAAGAATCTGATGTAGAAAGATCTGTACCACTGTTTACTATAGTAGTTGAAGCCTTTCTTGCCTCGGTCATTGCAGTTTTTGTCATTAAAGCTTAATGATAAAGAACCTAGCTCTAATACCATGAAAGTTTTTTAGAAGGAAAAAATAGATCATTTCTTAATAATTAAATAGGAGTTACATGAAGTATTTATATCCAAAGTAGTTCCCATAGAAATCTATCCTAATCTACCAGATTACAAAAAAAAAAAAATAGGAAATGCAAAAAAATAGGAACAATTAACAGACTCCCTAGTAAACTTATTCAAATCTTAATTTGAATTTATTAGACACATAAACCAATTATCCTAATCTTCGACATGATGTAACCTTTATTCTTTTTTTTAATCTTTCAAGCGTCATGTAGAGACCCTTCTTAATACTAAAATTCATGCATTACAATCCGACTGGGGTGGTGAATATAGATTTCTAAATACTGTGTTACACTCTTTTGGTATTTCCCATGCCCACTCTCAAAATGGACCGGTTGAACGCAAACACTGACACATTGTTGAGAATGGGTTGGCTCTACTTGCACACACATCCACTCCCTATTTGTATTGGTTTGATGCATTCACTATTGTAGTCTTTCTAATCAATCGGTTTCCCACCTCCGTTTTACATTTTAAATCTCCTTTTGAAATTTTATTTCATAAGGCTCCCGATTATACCTTTTTAAAGTCTTTCAGTTGCAATTGTTGGCCTAATCTTAGGCCTTAAAATCATCATAAGATGGAATATCATTCTCTTCCATGCATTTTTCTCCAAACGTACTTCTAGTTCATCCATTAATTCCCAGCCTAGCCTAACCATCATTCCACTTCCAAAACCTTCACAACCTTTCATACAACCTAACGGGCCAAATGGGCCAACCCAGCTCCCCTCGCAGCCCACTTCTTCTTCAAACCAACCTACTGATCCTGGCCTACCAGCAACTCCACTCACACCCTCTTCCATATCTGGCCTCACTCATACTTCAGCTCCTTCTATACCCTATCCATTCAAACCACTGGCCCACTTTCCTCATCATCTAGAGAACGCCTTCATCTGCTTCCTCATCCCCTTCCATCCTGTCGCCCTCAATCTCTGTTCATCGTATGCAAACTCGAGCCAAGTCGAATCTCCACTTTCCCAAGCCTTGCATTGATAGCACCATTGTGTGACCTCCTCTTCAAGCTCATACTACCTCTGTTGAGTCACCTGAAGAGCCCACCTCAGTGACCGAAGCTTCAAAGCTTCAGGAATGGCGTACTACTATACAACTTGAGTTTAATGTTCTCTTGTCTAATAACACTTGGACTTTAGTTCCACTTGCTTCTAACCAAAATCTTGTAGGTTGCTAGTGGATTTTCAAGACCAAGCATCTTTCTGATGGCTCGATTGAATGACGAAAAGCCCGACTTGTAACCAAGGGCTATAGTCAGCTTAAGAGGCTTGATTATTCAGAGACCTTTAGTCCCGTCATAAAGCTCACATCCATCAGGTTAGTCCTCTCCATTGTTGTTTCTTCTGGATGGCCGATTCATCAATTGATGTGCAAAATACTTTTTTGCACGGTACCTTGGATGAACAAATATACATGCCACTGCCATTAGGATTTGTTCACCCACAATTTCCACACTATATTTGCAAGTTTAACCGAGCATTATACGGCCTCAAACAGGCTCCTCACGCTTGGTAAGCACATCTCAACTCACTTCTTTTGGAATTGGATTTTATTGTCTCTAAATTAGACGCATCATTGTTCATGTATCATCACCATTTTGTGACAATTTATTCCTTAGTATATGTGGATGATGTTGTCCTCACGGGCTCTCACTCGAATGCTCTAGTCTAGCTTCTTGATATTTTACGTGCTGACTTTCCTCTTAAAGATTTGAGGGCTTTACATTATTTCTTGGGCATTGAATGCCATCATGCTTCTACTAGTATTACTTTATCACAACGTAAATACATTTTTGACTTGCTCAAGAAAACTAATATGAGCAATTGCAAACCTGTGAGTATCCTTATGTCACCCTCTACTAAATTGTCAACTTTAGACTCTACTTCTATGGAAGATTCATCTCTCTATAGAAGTGTAGTTGGCAGTTTACAATATTTGCTCTTTACTAGACCTGGTTTGGCCTTTTCTGTGAATCAGGTATGCCAATTTATGCATGCCCCTTGTTTATCTCATTGGCAAGCTGTTAAGCATATTTTACACTACCTCAAACACACTATTGATTATGGTTTGTTTATTACTCCGTCTCCTTCTCCTATTTTGATTGCATTTCTCGATACTGACTGGGTCGAATGCCTAGATGACAGAAAATCAACTGGAGGATACTGTATTTTTTATGAAAAAAAATTAGTTTTTTGGAGTTCTAAGAAGCAATCTACCATTGCAAGATCGAGTACCGAGGCTGAATACAAAGCTTTCGCCCATGCTACATGTGAATTATTATGGTTGCAAGCTCTCTTATCGAAGTTAGAAATCTTTTTGTCCAAGCCTCCTATCCTCTCTTGTGACAATTTGGGTACTACATATCTATCCGTTGACCCTGTGATGCACTCCCGCACCAAACATATAGATATTGATTATCACTTTGTACGGGATCGGATCCATGCAAAAGCACTTCAGGTTTCTTTTCTTTCTGACAAGGACCAACTTGCAGACATCTTCACAAAGCCTTTATCAATCTCCAAATTTTGTACTCTACAATCAAGCCTCACAGTCCTTCCAAGGCTGCAGCATGTTAACAATATCAGCCATGCAACATCTCCATACTCAGAGGATACATCAACTCTACCAAAAGCAGAGAAATAAGCCTACATCGATGCAGAATAGTCTAGAACATTTTATTGTTATCATACGTGTCACTCTCTCCATACATCTTGTAATTTCTGTTATGCAAGAATATTCCTTTTCTAGTGTATAAATACCACCACAGTATACTGAATCAAATATATGAGAAACCATCAAAATGTTTTCCATTCCTGCACAATACTCTTAATTCCTTTAGTGTCCAACCCTTGACCAGTAATATTTTAGATCGAATTAAGGGTGTAACTAGTCTGGTTTTATACAAATTTTGGGACCGAACTGGTATACACCGGCTTTGCATTTTTAAGAATCGATCCTAAACCAGTTACCATCCTAAACCGGTACTTCCGGTTTTACCAATTCAAGTCCGGTTCGGTCTATTTTTCGCTTTTAATCAAGTGTCAATGTCATTAAAAAAATGTATTTTCTAATGTATACTAATTAATTAAAGCAAAATATAATTAATATACTAATGTATTATGTATTTATCAAAATGAATATATATGTTGAGAATTTATTAGGCCATAAAATGTAATTAATATATATATTTTATATTAATAACATATGATCAAACAAATGTTCATACTTAAGATTAAAATTTTATGTTATAAATAGTAATATAAAATTATTTATATATAACTATATTTAAAAATTATATATATAAATATATTTTATATAATATTAAAAATTAATTTATACATATATATATTATAAACCGATCCAGTCCGGTCTAATCTCGAAAAGCTAAAAATCGAAACCGGACCAGATTTAGCCGGTTTTTAAAATGTAGGAACTGGTTCCGGACCGAATCTGTTCAAAACTGGACCAACCGGTCTAGTCCGAGCCATTTTTCTGGTTTAAATTTTCACCCCTAGATCGAATAAACCCTGCCACATGCTTTGTTGCTTGCTAATTGCTTGGGTAACAATATTTGGAACGAAATATGAAAGATTACATCATAGGCTCTCGAATATTACTTGGTATGGAATGCCAATAGGTCTTCCATCTACACTAAGATGTCGTGTTGTAGTTGTGTTGATGGTCAAGCTACTGCCATGAAGATTCTTTCCTTGCGCAAGAGGTTGGGTAGACGGCATTGCTTGCAATCGTGTGTATTGACCTCTCCTGTGTGATCCTTGCCCAAGAGATGTTTGTTCTTCCCTAAAACTTTTATTTGTTTTGTTGTGTCCCACAAGAACTTGATAATTGTGCTATCATCCTTTCCAAAATTTTACAAGATTATAGCCATTTTCTTTTATATGCCAAAGATGTATAAAATAAAGCCCAATTTTTTTGAAAAGTATACCTCAAATTTCATTCATAACAATCAAAGTCAACCATTACAGAATTTCTCCAACTAGAGAGTATGTAAGATTTCTATGGGGCCTTCTTCAATCCAGACCCTTTCTATAGGGAACTTAAGAGCTAATTTGGCTAATAAATGAGCTACATTGTTAGCCTCCCTATGTACAAACTTAACTTCCCAATGCACTCTGGTCTGTAACCAAACCCTCACCTCATCCACCACATTTCCATAAGCAGCAGCTAAATCATCCTTGTTGTTAGCAGCCTTAACTATAATCTGTGAGTCCCCTTCTAGAACAGCCTCGAGAAACCAAGCTCATCACAAAGCTGAACAACTCTTCTCAGTGCAAGAGCTTCCCCAACTGTAGGATCTTGTAGGCAGTCGACCACAATACACAAAGAGGCCATAACTTCCCCATCCTCATCCCTTATAACCACCCCAATACCCACCTTCTTCAGAGCAGAACAAACAGATGCATCCCAACTAACCTTCACCCACAAGGGTTCAGGCTTTTCCCATCTTCCTTCCCTACTGCAACTAGTAGCAGATCTCATCATACCATTTCTCTGCGCTTGTGCTACCACAAACTCCCGATACCCATCCATAGCAAATATTCTCATCACCCTTTTAGGATCAAGGAACTTATCTTCAAAAATACAGCTGTTCCTTATGAGCCATAGCCTTCTCATGATACAAGCAACCAGCTCCACTTCATCTTGTTTCAACCTGTCAGTCACTTTACCCCATAGCTCCATGAAGCAAGACTCATTGCAACTCCATTTTTGCACTGGGCTACACTCCTCATAAAGCCCAATTAGCAGATAGCATAATGGACTTTCAAATGGAAGATGTTTGTGTTCTGTCTTGGCATGGGGGTCAGATCTACCCACCTATTGGTTGCTCGTGCGGATCAACTATATGCCATACGTGTGGCTGCCAAAATCACTACAAGAAAAACATATTTTTGTGGTCAATTTATTATAACGAAAATACTATTTACAACCAAAATTAGTTGTAAATAGTATTTTCGTTGCAATAAAATGGTCACAAAAGCTCGTTTTTTTTGTAGTGAATAATCATTCTCGATGTGAGGTATGAATCCTTCGAAAGAGTCCCTCTTGTGGATCATTATTACGAAAAATAATCCTCTACATTTCACTAGAAATAATAGTATTGATTTAGTGTAAAATATGGTATATTTTAATCAATAAACATTATGTTAACAAGTGAAGTGAAATCACCAAAAAATAGCTGTGTTTAACATTATGTTAACAATTTACAATCTTAATCTTGTGAACAGAAACTAAAAGGCATTGGCTTTCTAGATAGGAATTCTAGAAAAATATTTCGAGTCGATCAACCAATATACCATTGGAAAATGGGGCGCATTCACATAAAGCAGTAGTACCATTTCAATTCCCTAGTTGGCATTGATTAGTGGTGCATGGCTTTTGGGTGGATCCATGAATCAGTACCATTCCAAATCCCTTCCTTCTTTTCCTTTTTTTGGCCCTTAATGGAGGTGACACCTCCATCTCAGGTTGTGGATCCTACAAAAATGATGTTACTCGTTGTGTATAAAGCCATCCACGATACCAAAAGCACTTCTATCTACGAATAATGCCCAGTACTATTATTAGAAACCTTTCAAGGTTTCTCGACTTTATCCCTATCACTTGCTGGGAAAAATATATATATATATATATATATTAAAAACAAAAAACAAAAAACAAAAACAAAAACAAAACAAAACCTCTTCAGTGCTCAACATTTCCTCTAATCTTTGTTATTTCATTTTAAAATATTTTTTTATTCTTTTTTTTTTTAAAGGCAATATTATAATTTTATTGATTAATATCACCGCTTATAACGGATGAATTATTGTATATAAAATGAAACTTGGGGGTTAAAATAAGAAAAATAAAGGCCAAGCCCAAGTTCCTAAAAAGAAATAAAAACCTTATGGCTTACACAAAGATTACAAGAAAAATAAGAAAAAATATATCAAATTTAGCGCGTAATAGTAGGAAGACCTGAATAATTTAGAAACAACAGGACAATCATATGCTTAGGGAGTTTAAACAGGCATGAAAAACTTACTGTATATCCTATAGTACCATAATTTACTAGACTGTTTGCTAGCGCATTACCTTCTCTATGACATGATTAATACTGAAGGGAAAATCATTTTTAAAGAAAAAAAAATATCAAATATCCTTTTATTCTCATCGAGCCACTTCAACATTTTCTTAATTACCTTAATTTTCTGTTATTATATTGAATCCTTAATTTTACTATTTACATCATTACAACAAAAATACTTTCATTATGATAATTTATTTACTCATCGATCTCTTACAATTGAAGTGAGGGGTCAATTGTCCACCCCAGCTATAATCTATATAATCACCTCGATTGAGGTCTGTATTCATCAGAACGATTCATTACAAATAATAGGACTACTCTTCCTTCTGACACTTTTCAAGATTTGCACCTCTGAAAATTTATGTTCGAATTCTAGATTCTTAAATAAAAAAGAGTGACAGATTCTACAATATTTATTGAAAATCTAATATTATCCAAAAAATTCACTCTAATGGTTAGAAATATCGCGTGATTCACTTTAAGTGTCTATCTTTCTTGTTCTAGGAATTATAATCCGTAAAAAATTTTAAAAAACCTAATTAACTTATTTTTCAAACTAGTTTTTTAGTGCAAAAACTATTATTTTGACGACTCTCGAGCCAAATGGTTGGATCGACACATGGAATTTTTTTCACATTTCAACCAACTCGATCGTGTGGATGCATGTTCAAAATATCAATATCGCATTAGAAAATAAAAATAAAATAGCTAAAAATGTAAAATTGAAAAAGACAAATATATGATGATAGGAATATATATAAAGAGTGTGGTCTTAGATAGATTTCAAGCAAAGAAGGAAAGAAAGATATATACCATGAGTAGCAGCACCACGAAAAGAAGAAACATGCTTAAAGCAATAAATAATTTCCCATTTGGATTCAAAATCCTCGTAGAAAATATAATAATCAATTCAACTTTTTCAAATTCTAATTCAACTTTTTTAAATCTGAAAACAATAATAATATTAAAAAATAATATTTTAATAATATGTCATATCTAAATCCAAACCAGCCCAATCTATCTAATTTATGTCATCTTATATGTCTTTGTAATTAATTGTGGCACAATCTGTCTAACTACTTGTTTAAGTTCAATAACTATTTATATGTTTTTATTTTATTTATATTTCCCCCTATTTGAGCTCAAATTGCTCACCTTGATATATGCACTTGATATACCTAATATTGTTTTTAGTAATTTCTACATAATTTTTAAGAGTTTGGTTTTGGGGATCATTTTGATTGTAATCCCAAATATCATATTCCTCTTACACAAGTACTGAAGGTTACCAATAAAATTGAAGTACCGTCATCTTCTTAAAACTTCTTAAAAATAAAAGATGTGATAATATATATTAACATTTTAAGGTATTCTAGTTTAGTTTAGTTGCATATAATGCTTTTTATTTAATAAAACATTACTATCGCTTTTAATTTGCAGGGTAATTTGCACCAGAAGGGATGTGTCAAAGGCAAAGCATTGCAAGTTACTTGAGGTACTGAGTCCCACCATGATCGTTTGAGCTGCAATATTGTCTCCTGATATGATATGTTTCTTTACTTATTTATATAGCTAACTATTATTACTGCGATTAAACGGCAAACAAGCAGAGAAAGTGCACCTTATAATTTAAGTCTTTAATAATATTTGTGATATCACTAGAAAATTTATGAAAATTATATATCCAAATTTGAGGGAAAAAAAAAAAAGGATAAAGTCATGAACCAGTCCCGATTGATCCACCCGCAAAAGCCAAAAATTAAGAAAAATACTATTTGATATATGAAAAATGTTGCAGTCGTGAGTATGTAAGTGCTGTGTAATTATTTTTAAAAAACGAATAAATACAAAACGCACATGAAAAAAAAAATTTAATAATAGATCCTACTCTTTTTCAAAACGACTGTATGGCATGGCGCCTATACGTTCCACAACTATAATATTTGATGAGAAATTATTTTTTCATCCTAAGTTTTGTCATATTCTCTATCATATTTGTTGATGTATCGATCATATTTTATGCAGCTGTTCATTTAAGTGATAAGCATATAAACTACTTAAAAAATATCACATTAGTAAGTGAAATTGTGAAATAACAAAATATAGGATAATGTATGCATTTCTCTTTTTCAAATGACACACACCATATATATGACAAAATTCTACTCGAGTCTTATATCACACTTTTACTAAGGGAAAAAAAATATAAAAATATAAAAAATAAAAACTCACATTAACAGGTATGTGGTATAAAACTGTTGAGTAGAAGAACTCTCTATATATAATGACCGAAATAAATAAAAAGAATCAGTTCTTCATGATCCTATATAATATATATATATATATACACATGATATATACTGCCTAAAATATATCATATTAGTATATATGATTAACAATGGTAAAATATAGGATGAAGATCAACATGAGTATTAACCAGGAGTAATAAATACGAAACGAGCCCAGAGAGAAACGAACAAAAACGTGAAGGCGACGAAGTAGGACAGGACAGACTCCATGCAGCTCGCCAGGACTAGGACGTACCATTAATATATAAAGTGTCAAGAAATGGGAAGGGACCGCCAAGTTTCCTTGTGTGTCTATTTGCGCAATAATATTAGACCACTTATCTCTTCCTTATCTTTATATATCTATGACCAGTACCTGATCTTTCATCGGCTTTCAGCTCTCTCCCTTCTCCACACATTTATCTGTCTCCACCACTTCTTCGATATTATAAGCTAATTTGTTTGAACTTTGAATTACTGGTCGGTTGATCTGCTTGCCGGAAATTAAAACGATTTGCGAGAGAGAAATTAAGAAAGAAAGAAAGAAAGAAGAATGTATGCACCACCTGGTTATGAAGGGATTTCGCATGTTGATCATGTTCGGAGACGCCATGAAGAGAAAGGCTTCCTCTACGCTTGGTACGTGCGTAATTATTTCCTTCATTCCTATATATATGCTGATCGATGATCTACTATATATAATATAAAATGAATTACACATGATGATGATGATGATCTGTATCAATTGCATGCAGTTTGTTCGCCTTGTGTTGCTGTTTCTGCTGCTTTGAGACTTGCGAGTGCTGCTTAGAATTTCTTTGCTGTTGCTGCCCTTAGTACTATACAAGCTGGCATTAATCTAGAGGAGAGGAGAACGGCGGTCCACGTCTGTGACACTCATCACTTTGCAGTATTGTTATTATCATGTATCGTTTAATTTCCTTTCATCAACCAACAATAACTACTGCCTGTCTCCAACCTCACAGTATGTTTATGTGATTGGTGTCTATCCCAGCGTGATATATATATATATATATATATATATATATATATATATATATATATATATATAACTTTTCTCTGCTTTTAATTTATTTGTGGCACAATTAAAATTTATATAAAAGATTTTATATTTCCCCTATCATTATTCAATTTGTCTTCTGTTAAGATTATGTCATGTCATGTTTTTTTGTCTATTTTAACCAACAAGTAATGTTTAACGTATATTTTAAAGTCTAGGCTAAATGATATTTTTATAACTTTATGATGATCATTTTGCAAGTTCAACAATAAATAAATAAATAAATAAAAATGACAGTGTTCTTTAAATTGAGTTAGAGGAAACTTCCTTTATCTATAAATATCACAAGTGTCTATTAAGCATATGACAAACATTAATTTTTTTAAAAGTCTAAATTAAAACATTGATGGGTCCATTCACTAAAAAAATTTGTGCTTGTCACAATCTCAAGGAACACGTGTCAATTTTTTAAATGGGTTGGAGTAAACTTTATTTAACTTAGTTTGGAGGAAACTTCCTTCAACCCAATTTGAGTGAGTCTGTGGCTTCCTGCCATCTGATTTTGAGTGAGTATGATTATATTATGACCATGCTCAAATAGGGAAACCACTTTCAGTTGCCCCAACATATAATGCCTGAAATGAAGTTGATTCCTGTTGAGGTAAACATTAGAGAACAGGGCCACTAATTAGGCACTCACTCTGTGTGTGCGTGGGCAAGCACACTCCTTTATTACTCGACCTGAACATAAAATTTGCTCCCATCTGACACTATGACTGACCAAAAGATGCCCACCAAAAACCCTTGCAGTTACGTTACGACAAGTTTGTCCTACCCACATCCATTCTCATTTGCTCACTGAAATATTAAAGATAAAAGAGATTGAGTCTCACCGTCTCTTTAAGCAAATAATCTTGTGTGAAGGCATTTCTTTTGCAAGTAATGCTATATATCACTCTTATTCCACTATATAAAATGTAGCATATTTACCACCATTAAATGATAAAAAATCATTTAATAAAAAATCATCTATTAGTAATAAATATATCACATCTTACATAGTGAGATGCAAGTAGAATAATAATGTGGTATAAAGAATTTTCCTTTGTGATGATGGCCTACCATATTTTTTTGCTATATACTCCGCGGTTCGCCTCTCTTCGATTGATAAGTACTAGTTTAGTGGCCATGAAAAAGAAAAAAACTGCTGGTTGTTTGTCGGGTATACCATTAGGAATGACGAACAAAAGAAGAGAAACCCATACAGGATTTCGCAAGAAACATTAGAGAGAGAGAGAGAGAGAGAGTAAAAGAAGTCGACAATTCCAATGTGGGTTTTCTTGATGATGGCAGCTACTATTCTTTAAAGATGTAACCGTGCTGATCAGTATTGAAAATCGAAATCTGACGAATGATACTGATGATGAAATGAAGCAAAATCAACGAAGTGATGCACTGCGGTTTTGATATAGGTAAAAGGGCGTTACAGCTATATAACACACCAAGATGATACAAGAATATAGGTAATTTTTTGAGGAAGATCAAAATTTAACCACGTCTTCCCCTTCCCCTCCCTCTTCCCCTTCCCCTTCCCCTTCCCCTCCCTCCCCCTCCGTGTCCTGAGGAACGAGACCTATCGTCATCTCTTGTATAATTAAACATACTCATTCTCAAGTCATCTGCCCCTGCTTTATGAGGACCCCTTTGTACCTGACAAGTAGCAAATAATGACATCAAATATAGGGAAAGAAAATCCGGAGCACAATATGAAAGGCCATTATAATGACTATTACGCAACAATAGAAATAAATATGAAGGACAGATGCTGACATGAGAATCTTCCAAATCAAATTTGCTTTGAAGCTGCCATGCAAGATTCTCGTCACAACTAATGTCTGGAAGCTCTTCTTTCTTTAAAGGCTTTCCCTCAGCTTTTCTCATTTCCCACTCATCCAATGTGAGAACAAATGGCTCTTCTTGTTTCCCCTTTCCCCTATGTCTTTGACCTTTGGAATGTCGACCATCCCGGCTTTGATGATTCATTGTCTGGAGTAGTTTCTGTGCAGCAGCTTGATTTTGAACAGGGACAGATTCCACCACTGCACCAATATTTAGATTAGTATGACATTCAACAAGGTAGATCCACTAAAACAATCTTTTCTTATTCTAAGTTCAATAAAGATTTTAAGACTCTTATCAGGTAATCAGTCCAAAATGTATGTTGACCAGTATGTACATGTAAACCAGGAGATTCAGGAATTTGATTTGCTACCCTCCCACATTAATATCCAAGTTGTAAAACACCACCCTTCCCAGCCCAATGTCCCTTTTCATCTTTCTCCTAGAACATATGCCATGTGTGCAAACTCATGCCACCCCAGTTTCACTAAGAAAAGAAAATTGTAGATTAGACAAGAAGCAGAACACAAGTGAAATTGCAATCAAAGAATCCTAAGAAACAAAGTTGCACCTTCTTTTGGTCTTGTTTCAGAGCTGTTTGGCTTTTCTTCAGTCCTCTCTGTAACAGAAGATGTTTTGGGATTCCTATCCATGTCAGTTAACTTATCAAGGTTTTGCTGCCTTCCAGTTGGCATAAAGTCAGTATTTCCAACAACAGCATTAAGACCATGGCTCTTGGAAGTAGATCCAGCATAATCTGAAATCATCAACTTTGTCACCATGTCTAAAAATTAACAATTAAACACGGTTTTCAATAGTCCATCTAAAGGGTGCATGATAACAATAATCTAACCTCTAGCCTCTAGGACACATCTCCAACAACACACACACACACACATGTATATTTGTGACATGTAAGGAAATTTTTCTTCAAAAAGCAAAGGGGCACAACCCAAGTAAACTGGAAGTATGCAACATAACTCCCCATTATAAAACCCATTAATAACTTTTTTCCTGTAGCTTCGGCTTCACTTTTTGACAGGAAATCAAGAAGTTTTATTCATAGGAAAAGAAGGCATGCCCAAGGACCCAGGATGCATACATGAGAAGCTTCTTCTTCATTTATATATTTCCACAAAGAACTTCTTGTTTCAAATTGATACTTGCATTTGTCAACTACAATAGTCTGTTTGTCAACTAAAGTGGTGTAACTGTTGTAAATACAACCAACATATGAATGGACTAACTCTTACTTGTGATGAGTTTGTTGCTTATTTGGTTGCACTGTTGTGCAACCAGCCTAACAAAGTATCATCGATACTAAATGTTATCATAAGTAAAGTTAATTTTGCGATACATGCAAGAGATCCTGTTATTAAAATCTCACATTTAATGTTCTACCCAAAACACAAACTTGTGTGCAACCATGAGTTTTTTTTCAAACCATAAATGTTGCACTCTTCATGTCATAGCGGTAAAGGGAATAATTGGAGTGGTGTGGTTCAACTTTTCAGTAACCTTCTTTTGGTCATAATGTCCCTTTTCATCTTTCTCGCTAAGAGCACATGCCATGGGTGCAAAATCATGCCACCCCAGTTCCACTAACAAGAAACCAATTGTAGATGAGATAAGAAGCAGAACACAAAAAATGAAATTGCAATCAAAGAATCCTAAGAAACGAAGTTGCACCTTCTTTTGGTCTCATTTCAACGCTGCTTGGCTTTTCTTCAGTCCTCTCTGTAACAGAGGCTCCTTTTGGGTTCCAGATCATGCCAGTTGACTTATCAAGTTTTTTCTTCCTTCCAGTTGGCTTAAAATCAGTATTTCCAGTGACAGCATTAGGGCCATGGCTCTTGGAAGAAGACCCAGCATAATCTGAAAATCATCAACTTCTGTCATCATGTCTAAAAATTAACTAGTAAACACAACCCAACCTAAAGGGTGCATTATAACAACAATCTAACCTCTCAGACACAACTCCCTATTATAATGTGTATTTATACATACATACATATATATGACATAAAGAAAGTTTTCTTCACAGAGCAAGGGGCAGAACCCAAGTACACAGGAAGTATGCAACATAATTTCCCATTATAAAACCCATTAATAACTTTTTTTCCCGTAGCTTCTGCTTCATTTATATATTTCCATGGAGAACTTTTGTATTTCAAACTATCATTTGCATTCATCAACTAAAGTGCTACAGCCATCACAAATACAACCAACATATGAATGGACTTAACTCTTACTTGTGTTGAGTTTGTTGCATTTTTTGTTGCACTGTTGCACAAACAAGCCTCACAAAAGATCATTGCACTAAATTGTATCATAAGTAAAGTCATTTTTGTTATCCATGCAAGAGATCCTTTTATTAAAATATCTCAAATTTAATGTTTTACCCAAAAACAGAAACTTTTGTGCAACCATGAGTTCTGTATAGGTAATTGGAACAAATACATTATTACAAACCATATATGTTGCACTCATCATGTCATAGTGGTAAAGGGAATAACTGGAGTAGGGTGGTTCAACTATTCAGTAACACAAAATGCAACACACACCTTTATGTGATTAATATAAAAGCATATCTGGAACAGCCATTCAGGAACCAAATTCAAAACAACCAAATGAAATTGAATGACCCAACACAGGAGATAAATAAATGAAAAAACAAATGTATTAAACAATTACTTTGAAGACTGACCAGAAGATTTTCCTTGCTGAACAAACCGACGTGAAGGTGCCGGAATTTGCAGCTTCTCAAATAGAGGAGGGCCTCCTGTATCACTTTCCCGTGATAGCCTCAAAGATGACCGGGAGACACCTGAATATTTCTGGTTCATCTGCCATTCTTCATAGAGTGGTTGAACAACTCCTCCTAAGAAGGATAACACTTTAGGATTTAAACAGACCATACCACTACGTATTGTAGCTTTATCTTCCAAACGGACCTGCCAACCAAATTGTAACTAAAGGTTAAAACATTAACCATAAGAATAAATATATACAAGAAAACACAGGTTTTATTTCTTGGGTACATAAGAACTGCTCGATCATATAAAAGGAGCGAGCCATGTAAACATCAAATTAAAATTAGGGACATCAATCAAGACAAACAAGGTCTTAACAAATAAAGAAATGCCATCTCATCAAAGATTTGACCAGGTAATGTGATTGGATCAAAATCATCTCAGACTAAAACCTTTTTTATAGGTAAAACCTTGATCTCACCTTCTTTTAACAGCATAGTAATCTTGTCTAGACTGACATGAATCCACCTCTGCCAACAATTCTCCATACCTAAAAAGTTCCTTGACTTCAGAAATGCCAATACAAGCAAAGCACTTAACCCACAACGTTACATACATCCAAAAGTTCCATCCACCCTCTCATACACTGCCAATTTGATTTTCTGCACCTAATAGGCATCCACCTGGATAAAAGTGAAGCAGATAACTAGGTAGTTTGACAACCTTAACCACTCCTAGGTAAACCCTAACGCTAAGGAACCATCACAAATTTCAAGAACTCCTACCAAAGTGTTGAAGGAAATCCTTGAGACTCAGCATTCACAGTGAAGGGCTGGTTTGGAGTCTGCGTAGGTCATAGGCTCAAATACTACCCGCAAACCAATTCAACAGAAGTTGACCACATTCACCTGGCATCCTCCCCCTTCTTTGCCAAGAGTGACAGATTCAGTCTAGGCTGAGCTCAGTTTTCCCTGCAAGACAAGTAGTGGCCGTGCAATGAAATCTCTAGAACAGCCCTAAAATTATTAGGAACTAGAAGTCCATGAGTCTGAGGCTCTGACCCAACGCTCTCCCTCGTGCCTAAGCTTTGTTCCCCACATCTCTCTCTCTCTCTCACACACACATACACACAAACTGTTTTTATAAGTAAATAACTCTGACAATTCCTCTCACAAACTATCATCAACATCCAAATATTAAACCAACTTCATTTCAACTATAAAATAGTCGCCGAGCCCAAAAATTGAAACAATATTTTGACCAACTTCAATTTCATTTTCGTTCAAAACTTACTGCAGTTCAGGTTATGGGTCCAAACCTTATTCCACCAAGGACTCCCAAATCCATGATCAAAATCTCTCAAATTTTGTTATGATCCTTTCTAACACCGTTGCAAACATATTAATTAGCGGCTCAGTCATAAACTCAAGTCTCTGACACACTTATAACGCACTTACAATCATCACTTGCTTCAATATTCCACAATTACTAATGAACTAGTAATTACACAATGAAAAATCAATGGGCTGCCTACATTTGTTTCTGTGAGAGATCAGCTAACCAGATAAAAATAATTCAATAAACTAGCATTTTCATTATTTTAAAGATATAAATAAGTAGTCAGCAAATAAAACCTATCAAAAAAAAAAAGTAGTCAGCAAATAAAAAAGAGACTACCTTAGCTCCTGGAAAAAGGTCGTCCGGAACTGAAGGGACAGGAGTGAACTCTATAGCTGTTATCTCCGTGTGCCCATCAGTGAGACCTAACTTTAGGAGTCGCCGACTACCTGAACTTCGTGAGACATCCTCAATGCTACTTTTTTTTACGTCTCTCACTGAAGATATCTGCCAAAAACAAAACAAAAGCATCACTGGTTGATTCACAAAGTTCGCAGCCAGAACAAAGGTCTCACTTGTTTGCCGAGGAAACGAAAACACAACTTGTACGTGAATATTGTACTTTTTTAGTTTTTGGCAGAAAAACACGACACACAACATAGAACTCTCAATTGTTTCTTTTCTTATATGGTTCTCTCATGTTCTCTGCAACTAACAGAGACTAAAGAAAATCCACAAGAAAGAGAGATAGAGAGAGAGTGGGGAATGTTATTGCCTGAAGTACTTTGGGACCGAGAATATGGGAGGACTTGCGGTTGCGAAGAAGCGTGGGGTCGGGTAGGGACTTGTCTCCGATAGATTTAAGATCGGTGTTCAGGAGCTCAGACTCCACTGAATCCACCACGGTAGAAGCATCATCGGCCAAAGCGGAGTGGATCATGATGATGGCCTTCACAAGCTCAATGTCTCTTAAACACCATCCTCTGCTTCTTAGGGTTTCCATAACAATCGATTCCGAATCGGTGGAGCTCTCTTCCATTTTAGCGCCACTGTGTCCGTGTTTCTGTCTGCGATCTATTGAAATTTGATTCGGAGGGGTTTTTTTTTATTTTTATTTTGGGGGGTTTCTCTTTTACGATATCAGTTTGGGCCGTACACTGCTCAAAAAAGTGGACCTTACTTTTTCGTTTATTATTTTTTAAAAAGAAAATATAAAATCTTCCTATAATTTCTTTTGCTGATTTGAATTTTTCTGTCCAGATAAAACTTTTGAGATAGAAATTTGGTTTTTGTTTTTTATATAATTTCTTCTAAATAAATTTTGTATCCATCTTTGAAGTTTAAGTTCAATCATTGTTATCTTATTGTTTATGGAAAATGTTAGAATCTCTCGTGAGTTTGCTTCTTCATTTTGACCGCTCATATATTAAATTTTTTTTTCTTTACTTAATGGTTAAGCAAGTGATTTTTAATATATTTGTGTATTTTATTATTTTTTAAAAATATTTAAATATAATATGTTAAAAAAATATAAAAAATAAAATAAGAAAAAAATAAAATTTATATTATTGGGCACGCCCAACGGTCAAAGCTAGACGCTACACTAACACCACCCATTGTTTATAATGTGGATGATGGTTTTCAACTAAGAAAAAAATCTATTCATCATCTATTTTTTTATCATCTTTTCTTTATCTTATGATGTGATATTAGATGATAAGTTTACAAGTAAAATATAATTAATAAATAGTTTCTAATAATCTAATAATATATTATGAGATACTTAGAAAATGGTAAGATCTAATTGATATTATCACTAGCATTACTCGCAAAGCAATTCAAGTATCTACACTCCTCTTTTGGCACAATCACTCCTATCTTAGTACTCGCCATCCTATCACCTTTGTCCCGGACCTTTGACTTAATCAACTTGTTCTCCTCCTTGGCCTTTAACTTTAAGTTCATTAATTTGCTGTTTGTTATCTATGGTAAAGGAGGGGACTAAAGAGAATCGCATGCATAGTTATGAGTCTTTATATATGCCACGTTTGGCAAAGACTACTGTTAGTGACTGATTGGAGTTTCTCCTACCCAGCCATTGAAATTTACGAACAACCACATGTCTAACCCATCCGCCGACTCACAAAATTGATTCTCATTACCCAAAACTCTAAATAAAAACAAAAAATATGTCTAAATGAAGTTCAATGAACATCTCAAACCTTTCTTTACTTGCCTTGATGATGTTTGCGATCATCCTAAATTAGTCATATGATTCATTGTAAACATTAGCTATGATCCTCATGTGGAAGTAAGAAGAACTAAAAACAAAAGCTGCGTTGATGTCAGTGGGAGGGATTTTGTTTATATTAGGAGATAAGCCGATGGGATGATCATGTAAAATCAACTAATTAAATAGTGCACACTTTGCTTTTTTCTCTCTGTACACTTTTACGATGGGTGGTTTGTTCCAGTGACCTTGCCGGAAGCAATTTTCTTTAGTTGTTTACCGATTATTCAGCTGCTACTTACAAACAAGGATGGATTTTTTTTTGGAACACCTACTTATAGAAACAAAGGTGTTTGTCTTATTGTTGGAGGGGGAAAAATACTTTCATATCACTGAGAGGAGTAGGAAGGTTACTGAGGAGATGGTGCTCAACCATGCTAGCACTCGTTGGCTTGCAAATATGATGATAGAATGCTCGTCGGAGGGAAGGAAAGAGTTTTGCAAAACGTTTCGTGATGGTAACAAGGCTTGGTTTGCCTTCTAGCATTCTAATGCTTTTGGGCAATATTTGGAATTAAGGTTTTGCAACCTTTTGCTACTCATCATCTCCACACACTAACTTATTTTAATTTTTTTTGTTTTATTCTTCATAAACTAATTGAATTCTTCTACTCATCACCATACACCACATATTTGGTAAGAAAAACAATTAAAAATTAAAAGGTTTTGCGTAATGTATGGGGATAATGAGTAAAATTTTTCTTAGAATTAACATATTACAATGGCAGCGGGCATTGAGGTCTTTTAACAATCCGGAAAGGAATAGGATGGCAAAAGTATTTCTTTGAAGCTAAAGCATGCTTTGTCCATCCCAATAGACAAGGCTCAAGCTTTGTCTCTATGTTTGGACAGGGTGCTAAACAAAGGAAATGAGATGGGGAAACCGTTCAAGTTATACATAGAGGCCACGATGGGTGGCATAGGGAAACTTGTGGTGGTGCCTCATGGTATGTGGCACTTGTTGATACTGCAATAAAATAACAAAAAAGGAAGTGTAGCAGGGGAGAGTATTACAACAGTAGAGAAGCATGCGTTAAGGCGACGTGATGTACTAGAAGAAAATGGTGGTGGTATGTCCAATGTTGGCTCAGCAAAAAGAAAGAAGCAAGGAGTCCTTATTTGTTTGAAAGAGGAATTGGATCTCTTTAAGAAGATGGTAGACAACCTTATATGTAAAGTGGACATGGGCCTGAGCCTAGACGTGAGCCAAGACCAATGCACAAACAAACCGGAGAGTAAAGATAAATGGCTAGCTAGAAATGGTCTGAAATCGATCAGGCCCGATAAAGGCAAAGCCAAACTTGGATTGGGCCAAATGCATCTAACCTGTGTACCTAGGACAAAATGGATTTTCAAAAGGGCCAGGCTTTCCATCCAAAACCAGAAGCGTGACGCCCAAACAACTTTGGCCAGGGATGCCACAAACCCTTGCGCCGGTAGCATCTGGGCCTATCTCTGACACTATTTTGCTGGTACCAACAATAGTAATTAAGGAGGTTGTTCAAGGTCATACGCAAGGAGGTAAACTATGGGACGAGACAAAATCATATGCCGAAGTCCTCTGGGTCGAATCCCATTACCACTACTACGAAGGTGATGTCCCTGGTACTGGACACCGAGATTTTAGTGCAACCTATCGATGAGAGAGTAGAAGCATCGTCGAGAGGGCTCGAGCATTGTGGAGTGGCACAAAACTTGCGTTGGAAACTTCTAGGTCAACAACAAACCTTTGTGCTGTGAATTTGACTATGTCAATGCCGGAAAATGTTTGTATAGCTGAAAAATTACTGCCTATTGAATTTGAGAGTGTAGAACCAATTAGGGGAATTTTACATATAGAGGGGGAGGCCGAAATGGAAGGAGCTTTGGCTTTATTTGAGTCTAGCAAGGGATGGGAAAAACAACAACTACTGTATATGGTGGTTGAAGGAAGAGATGATGCAGGGAGGGACAGGACAACATATAAAGTGGAAGAACCTATTCCTCTAAACTCATTTCACCTCAGCATGTTAGATTGAGTAATTCAAAAAACTATAGAGATTAAGCATTATGTAAGGATTACATGGAGGGTTTTGAAGATGAATTCATGGCACTACTCACAGCTATAGAGACCAAATATGCACACTCCAAATCTGATTCATTTCTCAATTTGGCTGTGTGTGTGTGTGTGTGTGAGAGAGAGAGAGAGAGAGAGGGGGGGATAGAGAATTCAATAGGCTTACTTGGGCAATAAATGATTATGTTAGGACGTCTCAAGGGAAAGGCAAAGATGGTTTATTTATGAAACTAAAAATAATATCATGGAATGTAAGGGAGCTGAATGAGAGTAGCAAGTGTCTCCAAGTCAGAAACTTACTTCATCAGTGGAAGGTGATGTTACTTGTTTACAGGAGACTAAGCTGGAGCTTATTTCAAGAGAACTAGCTCAAAGTTTATTGAGATGTCAACATGTTGAGTGGTTGTACTTGCCATCTTAATAAGGAGCATCCGGTAGTGTTTTAATTATGTTTGATAAAAGGATGGTAGAAAGGTTGGAGGAGTGTGTGGGTGAATTCATTGTGCCTTGCTATTTTAAGAATATAAAAGACGGTTTCCAACAGACCTTTGCTGGAGTATACAACCCTAATATTGATTCGAAAAGAAGGCTATTGTAGGACGAATTGGCAGGGCTTCTTTGTTGGTGGGAGTTACCAAGCTGTATAGTGGGTGACTTCAATGTCACTCACTTTTTGAGTGAAAGGTCAGGTGTGTCCCACATTAACCCTGCCCTTGATTTCTAACTTCATTTCAGAACATGAGCTTATGGATATTCCATTAATTAGAGATACGTTTACTTGGTCCAACAACCGAGAACACCCATATTGGTCGAGAATTGATAAGTTTTTAATAACTCCATATTGGAAGTTACATTTTCTAGATGTAACTAAAAAAATATTAACCAGTTTATGTTCTAATCATTTCCCTATCATCTTAGACTATGGAAGCATCCAAGAAGGCAAAATGTATTTTAAATTTAAAAATATGTGACTTAAATCTGACGATGTTGTAGACATGTTTAGACAATGGTGGTCTTCTTACTATTTTCAAGACTCTCCGAAATTCATAATAGCAAGAAAGTGGCGCTCTCTCTTGAAAGAGCTACATTGTCTAGATGGCAAGGAGAAGGCAAGAAATCTCTCTGAACCTAAGAGAACTTGCAAAAGTCAGGTAGTTACAAAATTTAAAAGAGTGACATTGATGGAGAAGATCTCATAGAGACAAAAATCAAGAGCGCTATGTCTCAAGGAGGGAGACAAGTACACGGAGTTCTTCCATTAGGTGGCTAATTCACATGGGAGGAACAATGTTATCGACATGTTGATTGTAGATGGAGTAGTTTCCTTAGATCAATTAGTCAACAATAACTTGATGACTACATCGTAATGATTATGAACACCTCCTCTCCAAACAGTACGCATGGAGACCGAAAGTGGATGGATTAACTTTTGCATCATTAAACCAACAGGGTGTATGGTGGCTCTAAAGGCCCTTCGAAGAAGATGAAGTGTGCACAGTAATCTATGGCATGGCTAGTGACAAGATTCCAGGCCCTGACGGTTTTACCATAGGCTTTTTCCAAGCTTCTTGGGAAGTGATCAGGGGTGACTGTATAAGGAGTTTTCAAGAGTTTCATGCTAATGACGAGTTTGAAAAAAGTCTTAATGCTAATTTTTAGCCTAATTCCCAAAAAGATGGGGTTTGTGGATGTTAGAAACTATCTCTCCATTAGTCTAGTGAATGGGGTCTACAATATACATTCTAAAGTGTTAGTGAATAGATTGAGTACAGTGATAGAGAAGTTAACTTCTAAGCCTCAAAATGCATTCGTCAAAGGTAGACAAGTTTTAGATTCAATTTTAATCGTAAATGAAGTTTTGGACGGACTACTCAAATTTAGAGAACATGGGTTACTTTGCAAATTAGATATGGAGAAAGCTTACAATCACATCAACTAAAACGTTTTACTTTATTTACTTGCAAGAAGTGGATTTGGGGATAAATGGTGTGCTTTGATAGCATATTATATTTCTACAGTTCACTTTTCTATCGTAGTGAATGGTTTGCCAGTGCGTCTTTTTTACTCCTCCCATGTTTGAGATAAGGAGACCTGCTCTCTCTATTAATTTTTATAATTGTTATGGAAGCTCTCAATAAGATGATTTTGGGCCTTGTGGAATGTGGTTTTCTCTATGGCTTTTTGGTGGGGAATGGTGATTATGATTTTATTGATATTTCCCATCTACTTTTCACTAATGATACTCTCATTTTCACGAAATTACCCCCAACTGACAATCCCACAATGAGAACTTCCAATCTTTGAGGGCTCTCCTTCTTTGCCTTAAAGCTATCTTAGGCTTGAGGGTTAATCTCTCAAAGTCTGAATTGGTGCTGATGGGGGTTGTCCCCGATGCGGTGAGTCTAGCCTCTCTCATAGAATGCAAGATATTTTCTTTACCCACTAGGCGCTTCCTTTAAATCAAAGAGGATTTTATAATGTTGTGGTTGAAAAGATGGAACACATATTGGCTTCTTGGAAGAGGTTGTACTTGTATAAAGGTGGTAGGTCCACTTTGATTAAGTACCATTTCTAACCTACTCACCTATTTGCTGTCCTTGTTCCTACTCTCCACAAAAGGTTGCCAACCTTATTGAGAAACTATAGCAAGACTTCATGTGAAGTAGATTGGGGGAAGAGTTCAAATTTCATTTTATCAATTGTTTGTACAACAATTTTTGGGGGCAGATTGGGGATCCGTAACTTAAAGAAGTTCAACCAAATTCTATTGGGTAAATGGTTGTGGCAATACCAACATAAAAGAGGGGCCCTACGGAAGTTTGTTATAAACTCGAAGTTCGAGTAGGCTTGGGGAGGATGGTGTTCTAATGAGGTATGTGGTTCATATGGGGTGGGTCTATGGAAATACATTAGAAAATGATGGAAGGTCTTTCGGAAACCTGCGTATCTTATGGTGGGTGATGGTTCTAGTGTCAGATTTTGATACGACAAATGATGTGGTGAATAAATCCTCCAAAACATATTCCCTACCCTTTTTTTAGCTTGCATGTACAAATGATGCAATGATAGCTTACCTCTTGGTCTTCTCTAGTGGCTCCCCTTAATGAAATGTAGATTTCGTTAGTGTGGCTCAAGATTAAGAGTTGAAGACTATCATAGAATTCCTTGCTTTACTGTATTCTGTAAGCATGACTAAGGGTACCATAGATAAGATGAACTCGAGCCCCACCAAGAAAGGTAGATTCACAATTAGGTCGTTCCACCAAATTTTAGCAAGCCTAGGTATGGCCACCTTTCCATAGAAGAATATATGGTAGACAAAAGCTCCTTTAAAAGCAGTTTTTTGTTTTTTTTTAACAACATCCTAAGCCAAGATTCTTACCACTAAACAATTTGAGAAAATGCAGATAATGGTGTTTAAGTGGTGTTGCATGATAAAGAAGAATGGTGAATCAGTAAATCATCTATTTTTACATTACAAGATGGTTAAGACCATGTGGGATAATTTTTTTGTGAGAATTGAATTATCATGGGTCATGCCTCTTAGGTTGGTGGATTTTCTAGCAAGCTGGAAAGGTTTCCAAGGTAATCCACAAGTGACAGCAATATGGAGAATGACTCATTTATGTATGTGTTGGTGTATTTGGCGAAAGAGAATGACTCATTTATGTATGTGTTGGTGTATTTGGCGAAAGAGAAAGTATAGAAGTTTCAAAGATAAACAATGGATTAGCTTAAAGTTTTCTTCTTTAAAACCTTATTCTTATGGGTGGAGGTCATTGATTTTAATAGACTAAATGTCCATGATTTTCTATTTGTAAACCCTAATTAGGTACTTCTCATGTGTACTTAGACTTTACCTTCTCTTATGAATAAAACTTATTGATTACCTAGGGTTGTTCCCGACCCAAATGGAAACATCAATTTCTAACCCAACCCGAATATGTTTCATACTGATAACTCGAATTCTTTTTTTTATTTTTTGGGTACTTTCTCTGGGAAGCATGACTTAGGCTGGTTGAACTTTGGGACCTCTCTAAGACCACTGCCCAGTACTCAAATTAGTTTCAAGAATTTGACTCAAGCAAGCAAAAGAAATTTAATCGGTCATTCTAATTTTTAAAGCCCTGAAACGTTGCCTCGACCTCCCCCCCCCCCCAAACCCAAAAAAAAAAAAACCCACGTGAAAATCATTTTAAAATCAAAATCGGATGGAACTCGGATGTTGCCAAATATGATGATAGTAGAGAAAAAGAGAGCACATTGACTAGACCCAAAAGAAAAACCCAGAAATACAAAATGAAATAAACGGGAAATATGGTTATTGTACCATGATGTACAGGTAGGACCCAAGGCCTCTCCCACACTCAAGCAGGGAGACAACCGGAGGAACCAATGTTAGGTTGAAACAGACAAGAAGGAACTCAAAACCGCATGGGCCAAGCCTCTGTCCGCACATCCCTAGCGTGTAGAAACAAAGAGGAACAAAACTAATTTCAAGAAGCAAGCCCAGCTTTGTGTTGAGAGAGAGAGAGAGAGAGAGAGAGAGGATTCTTAGAGACAAATCAACGAGGCTGAAAAATTTTCAATGAAAATCAAAATCGAAATAGGTTTAGATCGGGTAACGGGTAATACTCGTTTCCAATTTTAACCTCAAACAGTGCCCACTTTTCTGGTCAAGCTATTTCGGAAAACGGGTCAGGTGGGGGGTTTTTGGGTTTTTCCTCAGCCCTATGATTACCTATAAAAATATACAGTTCGCCAAAGTTTGTAATTAGAAACTTGGGTTTAAAAACGACGCTATTGCCAAGCAGCACTAACTATATATCATGACATTAAAATTCCACTCGTCCTTCCATGGAAAGAAAATAAGAATCAGGAAGATAAGGTACACCACATGCTAACTCCAATCAAGTTTACGGATACAAAAAGTTGAGAGCACGAGTCGATGAGAACTACCATAGTGAACTCTCTGCCCAATCATTTTTCCTTCCTGCAGGGTCCAGGAGATTGGAGCCTGCCATCAGAATGTTGGGCTGATAAATAACACCAAAACTGATTGAAGTAATTATACAAATTTAATAGAACAATTGACACCAAAATTTTTCAAAAGGATTATAAAAATTTAATATAGCAGTTTATTCTTTGTAATCAACAACCTGGTTGCAGCTTTGAACCAGAATCATGAAAACATATAAGAAAATCAGGGGCCCAATCGCATGTGATGCCTTTCAAAAGGGCGAATCGTAAAGAGGATATTACATGGCTGAAGTTCATTAACATAAACAAAGTAAACACCATTTACATCTTCTCAGAGTCTACGCCGAAACTCTCTCAGACATTGCCAACCAGATTTCTTGCATAACAAAGTTAGCTTTGACGCAAAAGATGACTTCCTTCAATTAACTTGGACTTCGGTCAAGATCGAAATAATTCTTAAGCAGAACTGTAACAAAACTATAAACTACAAAAGCATCTAAAGAAGGTATACACAATGGAGAAGGTGCTTCTCGATAAGGTATCTCTGGTTAAACGTAATGAAGAGGGTATCCTAGTTTCGTCACCGGGAAAAAGCAGTTACGTCACTTCCAGAGCTTCACACACTTGTCATGACTGGCTGAAGCTACCAAACCTGTCACACTTGATACTGCTAAGGAAGAGACTAGCTTGTCATGTGCACGTTGTAAAGTCATTGTTTTGTTCTCGGTTGCATTCCACAGTTCCAGGGTCTGAAAGTCCACAGCATTCCACATCAGAAACAAAACTCCATATTAGCAGCCTGAACATGCTATTCAGTTCAACTTCAAGTAAACATAACTTGGCATGCACTCAACAGATAAGCCTATCTAACAAATTTTATGGAGCAAAGCAGTAAAAATATTAACAAACAAGTGTAGTTACAAAGGTTTAAGTATGCAATCAAACTGGATTACTTGCAATGTTGTGGATAGCTAAATTGGCAGAAGAAATTGAAGGAAAAACCGTTTCTTCATCCTGTGGAATCAAATTGCAATCCTCTACATTTTGTAGCTAACTTGATGAAATTGCGTTAAAATGGTAAGCTATGACTTGCCTCATAACAGCCGATGATCAATAGGGAATGATAAGTAGGGTGGAAAACACAGGTATGGAATTTGTTGCCAGTACAGCTTAACTCGTGAATGCATTCCCCTTTGTTACCGGAGCCAATTGTCCATACCCTAACCAGGTCATCACTCACAGATGCCAGATATTCACCAGAAGGATCCCAGCAGACAGAATGGACAGGGTTTTTGTGGCCCTAAAATGAGTCATATAAGGTAAAAGAAAATGTTATTTATCCAAAACAAAAGGGAAAAAAAGAACAAAAAGAAAATATCGATAATGGTATAGGTCATTATTCCATGACAAAGAAGCAAGGACCTGCGGAAGATAAGTAACAAAATCATTTAGCAGACAGTACGGGAAAAATAATTCAAAAGAAAATAGCACTGTCAATTTGTATACAAAACTGCTTTCAGTTTTTACATATGATAATAATAGCATAATATTCCTGAAGATCACTTGATCTATCATCACATATTCAAATATCAAACTCTTTACCATTCATAGGTACAATTAAATTAATTGGCTCAGGTGCAACAATAAACCAGGAGCCCACGTTGAATAGGAGTCATATTTTGGGTTAAACTGCTAAAAACTAGGTTGCCACAAGACATGTTCGTAAATGGCATCAATCTAATGCCCTGGAGAAATTCAGATTACTTAAAGCATATCCAATTCGGAAAGAAAAAAAAAAAAAAGGAACCACAAAATATGAAAAAGAGAACCAGACAGAACAGAATCAGCTGCCAACAAAAGCCTGATTAAAAAGGGCCTCTAGGAAAAGAATATTATATCTCATAGGAACTCCAATTAACTCCAAAAAACTTCAATTAACTCCAACGCAGCCAGTCACCAAAAAATTCACCAAATTGAAACTTGGGACTGATAAAGTCATACAATATAAGAGACATAAGAATTGACAACAAAAACAGATCTTACATTTTAAGTTTGGACCTATAAAGCCAGGTAAAAAACAAGGCATCAGAAGAGGGTGACAACCAACCTGTAATTTAATCCTGCAAAGTTGGGTCTCTACATCAAGTACAGATACAAACTTTTCTGAGGCAGCAGCAAGAAGCCTTCCAAGACGAGGTTGGAACCTCACCTCGGTTGCACCCCCCTGACAAAATGGGCAATATGACTAGTTGCTAAACAATGCTTAAAATAATATCAAACTCTGTTGTGCAATATCTCTTCAAGATGGATAAACATTGGGTTCTATACCTTGAAAATGCCAGCACAACTGCCATTCTTGACACTCCAATACCTTATCTCACTATCATCACAGGAGCAGATAAAGTCGTCCTTACTAGGGTGGAAGTCCAATGACATAACAGCTGCAGAATGCCCCATAAAAGTACGAAGAGAATACCCAGGCTGAAAATCATCAATTATTAGAGAGAGAGAGAGAGAGAGAGAGACATAAAGAAGAGGGTGGAATCAGAGCATGCTAGGTAGCAAAGAAAAAATTGACACAAACCTCTAAAAGTAAAAGCATATGGTAACAAAATCAATAGAGGACCTCAACGAGCTTCACCTTCCAAACAAAACTTACTATTTCTAGAAAGTCAGGTTTTATGACTCCATCCAAATAACTTTATTCCAGTAGAGGTTCAGCTGTGTATGTGAGAGAGAGAGAGAGAGAGAGAGAGAGAGAGAGAGAGAGAGAGAGAGAGAGAGAGAGTTTAAAAAGTAATATCATTCTCCATTAACTGGTCATTGATGCAACAATACCAGTTAATGGAATTCCAAATTTGGTGGATTACAATGAATAACATCAGAGTTGAATTTCCCATTTCAACTTAATCCATTTTTTTTTGGAATAGGTAATCAAGAATTTTTATTCATAAGAAAGGAGGCATAGCTCGAACTTAATTTTCAAAAATAGAAGTACGGCTAACATTGGTTTGATCAGCTATGACCAGAAAATTGAAGCAGTCTTGCTTCCCTTTAGATGGTTTTGGATATGGACTAACGCTAAAAGATAAGCAAGAATATAGCATGTGTAACCACCAGCCCAAGAATAAAGGAAGTGTCAACATTGCAAACATGTAAATCAAGTGACTCTAAGAGACTAGTCCAGAATAATTGTGAGGCTCTAGCATATACAAGTCTCAAAGACAACATCAGATTGACATATGAACCAAAAAAAGGCTATATCAACTAACATTATCAGTGTCCCACACCCTGACAGTTTTGTCAGCTGAAGATGTAGCAAGCCGCGATATGCTTGCACTGAAACGAACATCAGTTATCCATTGAGAATGTTCTTCAAGTGAAGACTTCATTGCAAAGGATTCTGTACACCACAACACAACCTGCACCACACAATCATCAGGAAAAAAGGTTTCTGTTGACTTTCCCATAATCAACAAGAATTCAGGCAAGGTAGTGGCGAGATTTCCTCATGCAACTGTTTGCAGTATTTGGACGATGTTCAATAAAACAATCAAATAAAACCAACAACTTACCTTTCTATCGTGCCCACCAGTAGCAAGCAATTTTCCATCCGATGAGAAGTGACAGCATTCAACTTCACCCGTACTTGCAGGAATAAGCCGGATTTCCGTTAATGCATAGCCTAATATTAAGACAAAAACACTAAATTCTTGGGTTCCACTTATATATATAATTATATAAGCCAGCATTACTTTATCAAACAAACAACAGTATCCACCAATATGAAAAAAGGAAATTGTAATACCTTTGCTGACATCAGAACACTGGCCAACTCTATCCCTAGGGTCTGCATCGTCATTAGATAAGAACGACTCAACATTATCTTCCAAAGATCCATCATCCACAAAACGGTCAATATCAGCCTGTAATAGATTACAATAATTATCTGACTGCAAAATTGAATGCTATTGGCAATCCCCTTGCCTTGTGTATACCAAAACCCCGCATTTACATTTGTTTGTTATGTTTATACATAAGAACTAATTGATGAACTAAGAAAGTAAAAAACAAAGAATTTGAGGTCTAACCCAATATGCCCATATGACATATGGCCATGGGGCAGCCAAAAACAATGCCCTGAAATTAAATATCTGCATCCTTCTTACAGAGGACACATTGGATAACTTTTAAACAAGGACGTTGACCAGACATTATTCTCACCAATTGTAAATCATGACCACAAGATCAGGAAAACTATCCAAAAGGAAATCAGCATGAAAGAAAAGGGAAAAAATAGATAAGAAGGTTGCTCACCAACCGATTTGGTACAGATGTAAGTGAGCCCATGCCATCAGAACCAAACATAAGCAGAGACTTGGACGAACCACCATTATGTGACAAAGTTGCCATGGACATCACATCTCCCGGTGTGTGAGTAGAAGGTGATGAAGGTGAACTTGGGGAGGGTCCTGCGGTGTTTGCAGTTCCAGAGCTATTGGCAGGGCCTGAAGATGATACTGGCTGCTTTCTCTTTCGCCCAAGTTGACTTTTTGGAGCCTTGAATTGAGAGAGAGAGAGAGAGAGAGAGAGAGAGAGAGAGAGAGAGAGAGACTTTCAGAAATGGACTTTCAGCAATAGTTCATCATTTGGATTCAAGTTATGAAAAGAATTTGATGAATAACATATAGGTCTCATAGTTTTTTATTTTAAAGTAACAATAATTACATATCGGGGGATAAAAGCAAGCAGAACTTTGATGATGATAAATTGAAGCTTGAGAAAGATGACACATAAAGCTGTAATTGGTTATAAGATCATGTGCTTGGCATTGGTAGTGCCCATCGCAGAATCAATTATTCAAATAAACTTGCAGAACATTTGGAAGTATTTGGAGAAGATAGGGATAGCAAGACAACCAGAAATATGCATAGCTAATATGATCTGCAAATGCTGATGCAATAATATCACAAACCTGATCATTTCCTTTAAAGTTGTTTGAAATGCTACCATCTCCAGTGATGCTGCCAGCACCGTTCATTTTATCTTGCTGCCGGGGATGGTGGTTTGAATTCTGAGACTGTTGACTAGAAAGTGGATGTGGTGCATAATGTTGTTGCTGTTGACTGTTGTGCTGCATTTGTTGCTGCTGTAACTGAAGTCTTTAATATTAGATAAGTACTCCTGAAGCTAAAGGCCATAAATCTGTTGAAGAGATCTAAAACTAATAAGATTTATAAAAGTTTAAGTGCAGGTACAAAATAATACCTTAAGTAGCATTTCTGCGTCAGTATGAGGTAACACAGGGCAACCAACTCGCCCTGGGGATCCAATATTAGAAACTCTTTCACCA
This sequence comes from Carya cathayensis, assembly GCA_011037825.1. NCBI lineage: Eukaryota > Viridiplantae > Streptophyta > Magnoliopsida > Fagales > Juglandaceae > Carya > Carya cathayensis. The sequence goes on along the minus strand of QGSO01000425.1, from coordinate 688,471 downwards.
ACAGAATTTAACTGGTCATCAGCAGCAATGCCAACATTTCGATTGTTAAGAAGCATTCTCTGTCTTCTGAATTCCAAATCATTAGCAGATGAAGATGCCAAGTTTTTCTGTGCCTGAAGCAGCTGCTGTAGCTGAAGCTGATTGAAAGGCTGAGACTGCATCAAAGACTTCTGCTGCGGAAGAAGTCCAGATCGAAGTTGCTCCAACCCCTAAAAAGATGATATTGTTTTAGAAAAGAGACCTACTCTGTCCTTTTATAATGTCATATACCATTTTCTGCATCAAAAAATTGAAATCACATGTGGAAGTTTCATTCCAGGCAACACATGAACAATAGTTGTCAGACATCAAATAAGAGGGGAAATATTGACTTCATTCTCACATCACTAATTAAACCTTTCACATCAAATAAGAGGTCAGGTGAATAAAAGCAGAAGTAATCATTTGCTTACTGCACTTAGAAGGAACTTTAATAATCAACTTAAGCAATTCTCACATCACTAATTAAACCTTTCCTTTTTTAAGTTGAACACTTCACTTAAGATGTTTAAGCAACTCTCTATGAGCAACAATGAGTATTGCAACTTCTCTTCAACGGGAATATAGACAAAGAAAGACGGTATTGGGTCAATATATTTTTCCTAAAAAATATCAAATAGACCATAACAACAGTTTAAGAGTGCCAAATAAACAATTTATCTTATAATGTTAAATATAGAGTTGATCATTTTCTGGGGCTAACTCTTACCGTCAAAGGCCATCCTTTTAGTGTCAAATTGTTACTGCCTTGATTTGATCCTAAAAGAAGACGAGATTAATTGTTAAAACAGACAAAGACCCTACAAAAATTTCACAATGAAAATCATAGATAAAACAACTGATTATATCAAGCAATGGTTTGCCACTTTGGCCTGAAACACAAACATGTTCTATATCAAGGAAGTAATTTCAAGAAACCAATTGGGATTCCACCACTTATACATGCTATGCTTTTAAATACAAGAGGAATGCTTTCTTTGTGAATAATTATTTAAATGAAAAATATTAGCAACAAGACCATCAATATTCATTCAAAGCACGTTCCTCTATTTTGAAGCAGTAAGATTGAAAATTGATTTGGCTAAGTCCAAGATATTTCAGGCTAACAATCTGGATGATGTAGTTAACCTGGTTAGCATCCTGGGATGTAAAGATTCAACATTCCCTATGAAATAGAGAGGACTTCCATTGGGAGCTCAATTCAAAGCCAAATCGATTTGGGTGAGTATCTTGGAGAAGTTGGAGCCCCAATTGGCTGGATGGAAGAGGTTGTACTTATCAAAGGGAGACTGATTAACCTTGATCTGTAGCAATCTCTCAAATTTTCCGACTTACTTTATGATACTATTCTCTCTCTCTCTCTCTCTTGGTGTTGCAAACCTCATTGAAAAACTATACAGGGATTCCTTTGGGGTGATAAGGGAATGAGCTAAAATTTATTTAGTGAAGTGGCCTAAGGTGTGTTTCCCAACTTTGAAAGGCAGTCAGCACATCCTAAGATAGATTACTTTTAATAGAAGTCTTTTGGGGAAGTGGTTTTGGCATTATGCTAATGAAACATATAGCCCTTCGAGAACAATGACGTATGGTGGGTGCTCTAATGAGATAAATGGGAGTTATGGAGTTAGGTCATGGAAGAGCATCCAACAGGTAAGGGAGGAGTTTCTCAATACATTAGATAGGTCTTGTTTGGTTACACAGATGAGATGAGATGAGATGAAATGAGAAATCTGTGAATAGTAGTGAGATAATTTGTTAATAGTAGTGAAATAATTTTAATTAAGATTTTTATGGGGTTTTGGAAAAGGAGAGAGAAAAGGTAGAATAAAAAATATTATAAAGTTAAAAGAGGGTTAGAATATTATTTTTGTTTTTGGATTTGAAAAAGTTGAATTGTTTTTTGTGTTTTGTTTGGAAGTTTGGGAAAGTTGTAATGATTAGATAAAAAAGTTGAAAATTAAAAATGAAAAGTGTTTGTGTTTAAATGGTGTTTAGATGTTGAAATGAAATTAGATGAGATGAGATTGTTTGAAAAGTTTATGAAACCAAACCAAGCCTTAAGGTCAGCGATGGTTCCAAGACAAAGTTCTGCTATGATGTGTTGTGCAGAGATCAGACCCTCAAAGAAGCTTTCACAAATCTATTCAACCTTGCTAGCATCAAGAAAGCATCGGCAAATTTAACTTTGTCATGCATGGCACAAGATTGGGAGTGGATTGCCTTGCCTCTTTTTATCACCCATATTTGAAAGCAAGAGATAGGGTGGTGCACCAAGTGTCAAGAATCATATCCAAACAAGAGGTGTTTGAAGTGCATTCCTTTTTATAATACTTTAGTCCCCTACAAGAACATCTCTTTTCCATGGAAGAATATTTGTAGTACGCCACCCTCAAGAGAAGCTTTCTTTGTCTGGGCGGCTGCACTGGAAAAGATTCTTATCTTGAATTATTTTAAAATGATACGGGTTTTGTGACCAAAATATATTGTATGTGAAAATGGAACAGGGAGTTGATGGATCATCTCTTGCTTCACTACGAGGTAGCCAGCCATTTGTGGCAACCCATGCTTAGCCTATTTGAGCTAATATGGGTGATGCTCATACGGTCTAGAAAGGGTGGCTTAAGGTTCTGCTTGGCCACTGAAAATTCTCAGATGAGAATTTTGAGTTTTAAGATGAAATATTAAAATATTATATTTTAATATTATAATTGTTTTGGGATTTGAAAAAGTTAAGAAAAAGTTGAATAGTTTATTATATTTTATACAGGGATTTGGGAAAGTTGTAATGATGAGATGAGAATTTTATATTTGAGATGAGAATTTCATGTGGCCAAACCGAACCTAAGAATCCTCAAGACCTTATGGAAAATGATTCTAGTTTGCTTGATGTGGTGCGTATAGAGGGAAAGAAATTATCAAAGTTTTGAAAATAACATAAGAACCATGGAAGAACTCAAGGCTTTATCTTTTAATTCAGTTTCCAGGGTTTTTTTACTTCTTTTCCTTCTCGCATTAGGTGTATTCAAAATATACTCCGTGTACCTTAATAATGCCTACATTTATTTTTCTTGATCATTAATAGAATTTATCCTACAAGAGAAATGGCATAGAAATATGTATATAAAAAAAAAAAAAAAAAAAAAAAAAAACAGAAATGGCATAGATATCCCCTACTGTCTGCTTTTTCATTGGATCCTCAAAATCATCGTCTCTATTAGAATAACTGCTTAAGCCAAAAGGTCCGTTATAGCCTTGGCACAGAACATATGCGTACATCTAACTAAAGAAACGATATATTATTTCAGGAAAAAAATCATAAAATACAATCCAAAGAGGATGAAAAATTAAAGTAGTTTATATATTTAGCGTATTTAATCCAATGTTTAGAGGCCAAGGGAGGGGTAAAAACCTTCAATGTTAGAGCATTGTACAATTACTCAACCAGTAAATGCCATCTCACTAATCTTATACCAATATTCAGCACAGCTAAAGTTACTAATATCAAATATGACACAATTAACACTAAGGGCAGGTTTGGTAATCAAAAATTCTCATCTCAAACTCAAAATTCTCATCTCATCATTACACCTTTCCCAAATCCCCATACAAAATATAATAAATAATTCAACTTTTTCAAATCCCAATACAACTTTTTCAAATCCCAATACAATAATATTACTAAAACTAATATTTTAAACTCTAAACTCAAACTCAAAATTCTCATCTCAACATCCAAGCTTCCCCTAAAACTAAAATCAAAACAAAAAGAAAAATCATACCATTTTTTCTGGTGTAATAGAGGAAAAAAATCAATGCTCTATTTTTTAGTGGGAAAAATTAAAGGAATGAGAGATAGAGAGATAGGAAGACAGTAGGGGAGGGGAGGAGAGTAAGAACTAAGAACTTTCCCAGATTCTTTTTTTCTCTCTCTAAAATAGAACTGAACAAGTAAAACTGCCATAAAATATTTTAAAACACGCCATTAGTGCTTTGGGCTGTTCCAAAAAATGCAGAAAAAAAAAGTGCACCTCATTAAATGAGCTTCAGCTTAAGTAATAAGTATCAGATGTGCTTCACTCCTGAACTCAAAATTACAAAACTGAGAAGATAAGAAAACAAACTGAAGTCAAACAAAGGACAACTTCAATCATTACCATGAACTCCAGTCAATGATCCTTCTGGTCCAGTAGCTCTGGGGTTCATCATTGAATTCATCTCACTCTTTACGTCCTGTTTCAAGCATACAAGAATATCAAAAATATGAAAACAGTTCTTAAGGTAGCTTAAAAAAATAATCATAATGATGATGATTGCCTGCATGGGCACTGGAAGGTGCTGACTCCGATTTTGAATTTGCTGAAGATTCCCAGAAATACCCCCAGGCGTGCCATGAAGTGTTTGCCTGTAAAACAAGAGTTCAACTACTTCCAAATTAGAGTCAGTCACAAACATTGTATGGAAAAAGAACTGAATCAAAGCATAAGAAATGAAAAATAATTAAAAAAAATACCCTGGAGGTTGGCCACCTGTGGCATCTGCATTCAGTATTGAGGCATGATTTGGGTCCAGAAACTGTCCCACATTGTCACCCAACCTTTGCTGCATAGTAATGTTTTACAAATAACTGCAGAGTGATAAAATCAGAATAAACCCAATTTTGAATCCATCACAGAACTAGATACCTTCATAGTTCCATCATCCAAGGCATCTCCATGGAGTGGAAGCTTGAGTCTTTCCTCATACATTTTTGTTGGCAAGGCATTTGCGGTTGCAGGGTTCTGCCTCATAAGAGGGGGGTCACTGCTTACAAGCCCACTGGCAGTGCCATTTAGAAGCTGGTTCCCATCTCTTCGCTGCTGCTGTTGTTGCAGTTGATGCTGCTGCTGCCTTTGCAACAAGAGCTGCTGCATTTGCACTGGCTGCTGCTGAGGTTTCTGCTGCTGCTGCTCCCTAGCCTTTGCCAATTGTGTCTGCTAACCCAGAAAAACAACAATCTTATTATCTCTCCAAAATGGAAAAACACAAACAAATAGATATCCCACCTAGTCCAAAAAAAGACCTAGCAATACACCATTTAGTTTACAATTTAAAACACACAAACACAGAGAGCTAATAATGTTTGATTGTTTTTCTAACTCCTTATCTTCATAACCCCACAGTAGATTCATTTATATACTGCAGAGGATATGATGAAAACGTGTCAACTAGAAGCACATATCTCATCTTGAGTTTTCTTTTTGACGAAAAAAATGGTTTATTTTGCTGAATAAAATTGCTATGGGAAAGGATTTGCAAAACTCCAGGAAATTTTCACAGCCACACCCTCCCCTACCCGAGAAGAGAAAAAAAAAAATGTAAAATATAAAACTGGGAATTCCACCTCAATGTATGATGCAGCTGGTTCTGAGTGCTTCTGGTTTGTCCTAGCAATAAATATGTCCCAAAAGACAGACCACCATTCAAAAAGAAAGCCACCAGGTGCATCAATTGCTGAAGTACATTGAAACACAAAAACAGCATTAAGTATGCATCAAGGTATTAAAAGGTACTGTGTGGATCCATACTATATATATTGTATTTATTTCCCTTAGCAAATCTTGGGATACTCTTACCAACAGGATCTACAGAGACTTTCCCTTCGGCTTGAAATGCTTTTGCAGAAGCATGTAAGTTCCTCTTCATAAGATAATCATATATATACACATCCAACCTATCATACAGGGACCAAAACCATAACGCCAGTAAGAAATTCAGACAATCTAGATTCTTTGATAATAGTTTGAAGAATAACAGTGGCACGTAGCAAGAATGATAAATAAAAAAATCAAATATGATACAAGAGAAGTGCTATTTAACATCCTGTAACCATGAAGAGCAATAATTTCCCACCATTCAAAATCCAACAACATGAAGGACAATAATGTCCAAAGGAAAGTCAGAAAATCAAAAACTTTAAAAAAGTTTAGAGACTAATTGCACTCATCAACAGAAGGAATTTAAAAAAAAAGTTTGCAGGCGTACAAACCCTCCACCGAGATGGATCTTACATAAACTTTTGGACTGGTTAAATTTCCATTTTCTGCTATTTAAGATACGTGACAATAATTACTTAATTACTATTGAATTTTAAATTTTGCATTATTTGGAATGAAAAATCTGTTTAAACAATATAATACAAATAATTAAATCTACCTCTTCCATCCTTCTGGACAAGTAGTGATTTCATATGTAAAACCTTCTCATTTCTCAACGTAGCTAAGCATACCATTTGCCTTTCAAAGTAAAAAGATAATACCAAAAGCAAAAAAAAGAAAAGAAACCGAGAATTAATAAGAGACAATAAAATAAAAACCATGCCAGAAAGGAGCTAAAAAGGGGAATTTTCCAGAAACCGACGTCTAAAAACTGCAATAATCAAAACCAAAGATTAAGAAAAAGGATAACTAAAAGTACAAACATTGTCAATAGACATGGTAGATGTAACAGCAAAAAATAACTTTTAGCTAAAGAAGAAACCCCGATTGAGAAAGATATAGACAAAACACTATGCCAAAAAAAACTGTGACACACCCGTATGAAGAAAAAAGAAGATGAAGAAATAACAGTACCAACGAAAATAAAATATAAATCAAAGGATCGTTCTTTAACCCTACTAGTAAAGCAGAGGGAAAAGAAGGATGGATTACGTCTTTGCTTTTAACTGTAACTGGAAAAATAGCCACAAACATTCGACCAAAACCCAGAAACTTAAGCATTAAAACAACATGACAAACGAGGAACTTACATTTTATCAGCTTCCCAGTTGGGCTGAGACATGATTAAAATATTTTACTCTAAGAAATCCTTGATCTTTGGAACTGCGAGTAAGAAATTGTCACAGGAATTCTTTTAAGCTATATTCTCGGAAGAACATGGTCTGGAGCTTCGGACAAAGCTTCGAAAAAGTGCCTTTCAGACGATTTTAGACGATAACCTTCGTCTACAGTAATATACTACCAATTTTTTCTAGTTCGTTCTTTAAATTTTCAATCTTTTGCATTTATTTTTATGGGATCTGATTTCATACCAAAGCATCACGCAACCCAATATACTTTTTTTTTTTTAATTGTCTTTGCAAGAGTGCTTTTTTTACTACTGCTTCAGTCATGCAAATTTATTAAAATGTTACCACTTACAACATGAAATTCAATAACCAACAATGGCTCGTTACTTTATTTTTTCAGATAAAATTATTAGTAAAATAATTTGAATTAAAATATTTTATTAAATTTAAAAAAAATTAAAAAAAATCTCAAATGATAAATAAATGATTTTTTATATGTATTGATAACTTTGACTTTTGTAGATTAAACAAGTAGTAGTTGTCACGATGGTTCGTTCGGTCAAGCAGTGTGATTCAAGCTGCTATCCATTTCAAACACTCAAGTGGCTTTAATTAATTTATTAATTGCTCAGTGGTAACTGGTAGTGACCACTCCTTCGTGGCATGCAATGCATGTCAAATAAACTAATACTGTATTTGGTTGCTGAGATTATTTTTGGTTGAGTTTGATTATCAAACTTATCTTAATTTATATCAATTCATCTCATTAAATCATTACAATTTTTTCAACTTTCAACACAAAATATAATAAATAATTTAAGTTTTTCAAATCTCAAAATAATAATAATATTAAAAAATAATATTCTAATAATATTTTATTTAATTTTCAACTTTCATATCAACTCAACTCACTATCCCAACTGCCCATTAAACCATTTCACTATTATTTATAAATAATAGACTATTATTCACTAAAATTTATAAATTATTTTATTACTATTTACTGATGATTTGAAATAATCATAACATCCAGACAAAATCTAAGCCTCTATTCTCATTATATATAAATTATCACTGTTTCTATCAGTCAATGAAAGTATTGTATGGTCAATTTGGGTTAGTAATTGTTTACTGATGGGATTGTTTAAGGCATCATAATCCTATGTAGTTTAAGGTATTGTTATCAAACAAAGGGCCGTTCTTATTTGACTCAACTACATTTCTCTCTCAGTACAGGAAAAAAGATTATAGTTGTGAATTTTAATCCCAAATAATTATTGTTCTTTCTCTTATAGTAATAAATGGAGAATGAGATGAAACTCAAATTGAAAAATGATATTTATATAAAACAACTTAAATTGTTTATTTGATTAATTGTCAAAAATAATTACCATTTGTCTACATGAATATATGAAAGTACTTAAAATGTATCCATGCAACAAGCATAACTAAAGATGACAGAATATAGAATATAGAATATTTTTCGTCTTTACTTTTCACTGAATAAAAAAACGGAACCACAAAGATATATCCCTTTAGCTTTGCTAAGAAATTGGCATAAATTTATAAAAATTCTATCTGTAATGACTTTTTTTTATGTATTTTTTATGCGCTCTACTGATGTAATTGGCTATGTCACTTTTTATTAATATAAAATAATTATTTTGGCTAATCACATCAATGAAATGTATAAAAAATATACAAAAATGATTATATATAAATCTAACATTTCTCCTATGACAAATGATTTGAATCTTTTACTACTCTTCAAATAGGAAGAATGGGGCCATTTTGTGTAATTAATTGTTGAGATTAAAAAAAAAAAATCAGCATGTCGGGTCCTTGGCTTCAAATCACCACCCTCTTTTATATAAACCATAAACAGGGATGCCATGCAAGAGATTTGGATTTAAGTCATGTTAAAAACATAAATAAAGCAAAAGAATAGATTAAAAAAAAACTTAAAATAAAGCAAAATACATAAATGGTTTAAAGAAGAAATATTAAAATAAAAATAAAAAAACAGTATTTAGCCCAATGGACCTGTACACTGGGGAGCATGACGTCTCAATAAAGATAGGCCCATATAGAGTTTATGAAGCAAATTTTATACCTTCTGGCCCAAGTATCAAGTGTATCGCCACAAAACTGCCACCGCCGAACATTGGGTTACAATGGCATGTAAAGTCCATAACTCAATACCATAATTGTTGATGTAAGAATGAATATATGAGAGAGAGAGAGAGAGAGAGAGAGAGAGGCAAAAACCATTCATGGGAAGGAAAATTATAAACCTATAACTATTTTATAATTCTATTTTTCATAATTATGCAAAATTAAATTTATTTTTAATGAAGTAGTACAATTATATTAATTGATTTAAAATAAATTATAAAATAATTATATAAGAGTTGTAAATATATCATTAATCTTGCAAAAGATTTGGTCCAAGTACAGACTCTTTTACCTTTCTAAATTTTTTAGTCTTTCTTCAAAAATATGTAATAATGAATGAACGGTACCTTTGGTATAATGAAAATAAATCTCTCATATCAAAGAAAGTAGCCTTGCTTCGCTAAATTCTTAGGCATATACGTAATATTTTAAATTAAATATAAGAATGTAGTGAATAATTAAATTGAATTAATGTTGTATGCATGTTGGAGTAGGCTCAGGCTGAATCTAAGGCCCCTCTAACTTTAGCTAAAATCATTAAATCGTGTCCAATAAATTCAGTTGTATAATGATGGGGATAAAGTATGTTACATATAAAAAAAATGGGGGCTCTTATTAATGTTTGGTTGGAATTATGAGTATTCAACGTTAATGAGTTAAAATTAAATGAAAATTGAAAGTTAAATAAAATATTATTAAAATATTATTTTTAATATTATTATTGTTTTGAGATTTGAAAAAAATTGAATTGTTCATTATATTTTATGTGAAAATTTAAAATAATTATAATAATAAATTGAGATGAGATGAAACATTTCTTATATCTAAACCAACCGGTAAAAAAAGAACTCCTGTGGACTGTGGGGACTATTTCTCATCAAGAGATCCCCTCTTACACAAGTCCCCCGATGCCTTTTATGTTGGTCTCGGTGCGATTTTATGATTGATAATTACTTAAACTAAGTTTAATTATATGAAATATTATGAGAGGATGCATGTATCATGCCATTGGTACTTTGAAAATATCTTATAGTTTTCTATTGACTCTGGACCACCTTTGCACCAGACTATGAACCAAGTTTTATTATTGAAGAGATAATGTGGATGTTTAGGATGTGTTTCGCACACCAAAATCGCGTCCGTGATGGTTGTGGATGATCCCACTTGCACCTGAAATTAGAAAGGAAGATGGGCTTAGCCTCTTTGGTGTCGCCCCGATACTTAAGTTAATTTCCGTCCAAATATATTTTTTCTTGATTACTCAAATGAGGGAACACGAGTATAGTTTTAGATTTTCCCACTATTCTTTATTTGTATTTTCATATTTTTAGTGGGGGCTCACCAACTGTTTTCAACAATTTGGCAGTTGACTTCTATGGGGGAGCCTGCCATTTTATGCCCTGATCTTGCCCAAGACCACTCTCACACATTCCAGACTTCGGCCTCTCCGGTGTACCCTCCGAGGCACTCGACAAACCACTTCTTGATGCGGATATGTTCACTCAGCAGGGCCAGACGACGTGCTCTTCGCGATGGGCTTCTTGCAAGGAGGTGGGCTATCGGTTTCTCCCGGTGGCTTTTTCCCCCGTCTCTAAGTGACGCACTTTTGGGCTGCTCTCCCAACCTTTCCACCTTGCACACTGGGTCTAGTCCAATGGGCTCGTTCAATGGGCCCCAACAGTGGACTCTAACATTGAATATAGTGGGGATTATACACTTGCCTATCTATTTTCAAATTGTAGAAAATATTTAAAACAAAAAATTATAAGAAATTTGAATATACTTGGATTTACTCTTTTTTCAGTTAATATCACTTCTAGCAAAAGAAAACAAACAACTACAAAAGTGAATCACTAAGCCTTCGTTTGGTTATACAAATAAGATGATATAAGATGAAATAAAAGTTAAAAGTTAAATAAAATATTGTAAGAATTTAATTTTTTTAATATTATTTTTATTTCAAAATTTAAAAAAAAAATAAATTATTTATTATATTTTATGTAGATATTTAAAAATATATATAATAATAAATTGAGAAGAAATTGTTTAATTTATGTAACCAAAAGAGACGTAAGCCCTTGCTAAAGTCCTTTCATTTTGTAACTAGAGGGATTTTTTGTATGACTGGATTATTTATTACAGCCGTCGAGTTCGGCAAACAGGACTCTATAGTTTACATCATACTTTATGGCAATGGGTAGTAACTGCCAAAAGGGTGTACGTTGGGGTATTAGTTAAAGGGAAATTATACACAGCAGTCTCATACTTTTTCACATCAATTAAATATGTGATTTTACAATTTTTTTTTTTTATTTTAGACTTAAAAATTTTGGTGTGTTGAGTGTGAGACTGCCATGTAGCATACCTCATTAGTTAATAGTTAGAAGATTGTGGGAATTAGATCATTTGCTCAACATAATATTAGGGGTGGGCAGCGGGGCCCCGCCACCCGCTGCCCCGCCCCGTTCGCCCCACCCCCGCATGAGCGGGGCGGGGGATTCACCCCGCAACGGCGGGGGACGGGGGCCCCCGTCCACATGTTTCTGTTCCAGCGGAGGCGGGGGGCGGATGGTGGGGGACCCTGCTCCGGGTTTCCCCCGCCCCGCCCCGTTAGTATATATATATATATAATATATATATATATATATATATCATAAAGTATAAACATAAGATAAAGATCAAAACGGCACCGTTTTGTAAATGACAAAACGGCGCCGTTTCAATAAGGACGGTTTGATTAAATCACTTAACGAAACGGGTCGTTTTGTATTGATCAAAACGGCGCCGTTTCGTTAAGTGACTTAAACTTAACCCCCCCCCCCCCCCCCCCCGGCGGCCTCTCTCCTTCCCATTCTCATTTCTCCCTTTGCTTCTGCCTCTCTCCTTCCCATTCTCACGAGTCACGACTTAGTCAGTCTCACTCTCACTCTCTGTCTCTCGGGGCCTGGTACATCCCCGCAGCTCCGTTCTCTCCTCTCTCTCGCACGACACCAGTGGAAGAGGTTCATAGCTCCACAGCCTCTACTCTTTCCTTCGTAGAGCGTAGAGGTAAGTCACTGTCACTTCGCAATTTTCTGGCCTTTATTTTTTTAATTTTTTTTTTTGAGTTTTGATCGGAGATTGGAGGAAGGATGGGTTGAATCGGAGATGGAGGATGGGAATTTGGTACTTGTGTGCTGTGGATTCAAAGATTGTGCATGTGAAATTGTGATTGATTGTGATTCACGGTTTTAGGGTTTTGGTTTTTTGGCTTCAGTAATTTTAATCGGAAACCCTAAATTGATTTAGGGGTTTCATGATTGAAACCCCTAAATCAATTTAGGGTTTCCCCTAAAAAATCAATTTGGGGTTCCAATCCGAAACCCCAAATTGATTTATGGGGTTTCATTGATTGAAACCCCTAATTTGATTTAGGGGTTTCATTGATTTTGTATGCAGTTTGCCCTGATTGTGTTGGATTGCACTTTGAATTTTGTTTTTATTTTTTTTTTGTTGAAGAATCAGGAATGTCTTCGGATTTCAGTGATAGCTCACATTCCCCAGCCAACACCCCTACCCCAGAAACTAACCCTACTCCTACCCCTATAACGAATACACCTTGCCCTGCTCCGAAACCCACACAGGGCAAGAAACCTGTATCCATAGTTTGGCAACACTTTACCAAACTAAAGGGTGGTGACCCCAACAACCCACAAGCTAAATGTAATCACTGTGGGAAAATGTATGGATGTCACTATAGGAAACATGGTACATCCCAGCTGAAGGTCCATCTAGAGGAACAATGCAAGAAGAGTCCAATTTTAAAATCCTTAGTGGAGAAGGGTCAATCTAGACTAGATTTTGAAATGGCGGATGGGAGTAGTGGGGCCGGGGGGCCAACATTGAAGGGGTATACGAAGTATAACCCTGATGAGTGTAGAAGGAAGTTACCTCGTATGATTGTCATGGACGAGCTGCCTTTTCAGTTTGTGGAGGGTAAAGGGTTCCAAGAATTTGTCCAAGAGTTGGAACCGAGATTTGTAATTCCTTCTCGTCACACTGTGGCAAAGGATATTAAGAATATGTACCTCCGTGATAAAGATGTTTTGAGGGGCCAATTGGCAGGTTTGGTAGTTTGCCTCATTACCGATACTTGGACTTCAATCCAAAATATGAATTACATATCGCTGACTGTTCATTTTGTTGATGCTGATTGGGTTCTGCACAAAAAGATTATTAAATTTTGTCAAATAACTTATCATAAGGGTGAGACGATTGGGAAGGCCTTGGAGGCCGCAATAAAGGAGTGGGGGTTGGAAAAGGTTTTGTCTGTGTCAGTTGATAATGCGTCGTCTAATGATGTCGCATTGGGATATCTAAATAATTATCTTAAAGATGCAAATAAGACATTCTTGGGTGGTGAATACTTGCATGTTAGATGTGTTGCACATATTTTGAATTTAATTGTGACTGAAGGGTTGAAAGATGTTAATGACTCGGTTGCACGAGTTAGAATGGCTGTGAAATGGGTGAGGTCTTCTTCGTCTAGATTGGAGAAATTCAAAGTTGCTGCAAAGGCTGCGGGCATAACATCGAAGAAGGGTCTTTGTACTGATGTTCCTACCAGATGGAACTCAACCTTCTTGATGTTGGAGGCGGCCTAAGAATATAAGGCAACCTTTCAATTATTGGGTGATGAAGTCATCCAATATGTCAAATACTTTGATGAGCACGGGGGATCACGAAAGCCTAATGATGATGATTGGGTGGTAGTTTCTACTTTCGTTGATTTTCTTGGATTATTTTATGATGTCACATTAATATCTGGCTCTTTGTACCCTACATCCCATGGGTTTTGTCAACAAATATGTAGGTTAAAAAAAGAATTAGAAGATATGCGTAGGGGTTCCAATGAAAGGATGAGGGGGATGGCAGTGACCATGATGCTAAAATATGACAAGTATTGGGGAGATTTGACTAGGATGAATATTTTCTTATATGTGGTTGTTATTCTTGATCCCCGTCTGAAAGTTTCAGGCTTGTTATATGGGTGGGGACTTGTTCACGATCAGGTATGGACTGAAATTATTAGTGAATTGGCCCGAGAAACCCTGAAAAAATTGTATGACGAGTTTGTGGCAATTAAGGGTGGTACTACATCAAAGACACATACACCGACCCCAACGCCTTCTACAAACACCGTGACCGGGCCTCCTACAAAGAAGCGCAGAATGCCGTGGACTAAGACCCTCGCACAGAATCCCACACTAGTCCATCAATCTACAGAGGTCGTTTCTGAGTTAGACAACTATTTGTCAGCGGATATGGTCTAAGATGATGATGATCATTTCGATATATTAGGATGGTGGAAGAATGCCTCAAACAAATATCCCATCATTTCTGAGATTGCCCGCTGTATTTTGGCCATCCCTATTAACACCGTTGCCTCAGAGTCAGCCTTTAGTACCGGAGGTCGTATATTGGATCCTTTCCGTAGTTCATTGTCTCCTACAACTGTAGAGGCATTGATATGCACATAAAGTTGGACGATAGGAAATGATATTCATGTTCCGGATATTTTAGATTTTAAGGAGACCGATGAGGGTGGTGATCAGTCTGGATTTGGACCACCTGGTAATTATTTTTTATTTTATTATTTTAATTTATTTATATTCATTTCCATTTTATCGTTATTATTTTTAATATTAATTTTTGTAATAACACATGAGACATCTAGCACCTCTGCAACATAAAAATGTGCTCAAGCCCGGGCAGCCCCAACTATCACACCCCTTGACTCAAAGACAAGCCACAGCTGACAAGCCTTTTTAGAATAGAAGATGTTTTTAATTATTTGTTCAAATTTTGTATTCACTAATTTGTAATGTTGATACAATGTCCATTGGACACTTTTATGTTTGTAATTTTGTAATTGTTTAGTCTTTCAATTACTATTCATAACACTTTTTTTTTTAATTTGGTTTTTAATTTTTTTTTTCCTTTTTACTTATAATTTTATGGGCTGAAAAATGAAAATGGCCTACATTGTTTTTTTGGGCCAAAAATACATACTTGTGGGCCATTTTGGCCCATTGCTGAGGTATCTGGGCCCAAAATGGCCCAGAAATTGCTTCTGGGCCATTTTCGGCCCAGAAAATGCTTCTGGACCCAAGGCCCAGAAGGGGAATGCGGGGGGGCGGACGGATTGCCCCCCCATCCCATACCCCGGCATGCAGGACGGAGTACCATGCCCCCAGATTTTCCCCGTCCGCCCCATGCGGGGGCGGGGGGGGGTCTACCCCGCACCGTATGGTGCGGGTAGCACCCCTACATAATATCATAGTAAGAGTTCTGGGTTCAACCCTAACTTTGAATATTACAATTGATGACTAACAATTAAGATGGCAAAAACAATAATTAATTGCATATGTGACATCGTATATACCTTCTTTTTTTGTGGCTGAATGACATGGTATATAATGTCATTTTTTATTTTAATATGTAATTCGGTTGCATAACATTTATCAAAATCAAAAGAACAGGAAAAATAAATAAATAAATTAAAAACTTTAAATTTGGCAGGGGAAATTTTAAATGAAAACAAGATTGCAAAACGATTGCTTAAAAAAAAAAAAAAACCAACTGCATGAGCAAAATATATAATTTGAAAATAAAAAAGGTCCCTTTGTACCACTCATGGCTCACAAACCTCTCATTCTTTTCTTCCCTTGAAAGTTATGAATCAAGATCTGCTTGTTGTCCAATAGATACACAGCAACCCTCTATAGATGTGACTATAGTAGCCTCTACACACTTTAGAATGTTTGGTTTGAGCCATAATTACTGCCTCAAAATGAGCCGTTACCACAATATTTTTAAAGAGAAATGCTACACAACCTCCCAATACTTCACACTTCACTTTTTTTCAATTTTTTAATATTTTTTTAATATTTTTTTTGAATTTATTCTTTGTAAATTAATTTAATTCTTTTATTCATTATTTATATATTAAATATTTGATAAAAGATAAAATAATAAAAATTAAAAAAAAAATATGGAGTGTGGAGTGTGTGTGAATAGTAGGAGGTTGTGAAGATTTTTTCATTTTTAAAATATCCAACTAGTCTAAAACTCATTCAATAATCTAAAAGTCAGGCTTTACTAGCTACCATAAATAGTTTCAACTTAAGTCTTAACTTTAAAACCATAAAATATAAGCTCACCCATTACGCTACCACCTTGATGGTGGAGGTTGCTCCGGTGCTCAAAAGGACGAAAATAAAAACGAAAGCAGGTGACCCAAGTTAGTGAGACTGAAACACTGACAACTAGACAAACTCAATAATCCCTGCAAGCTGGTGTGAAACACATGGCCAATCATCAAACCTTATAGTATTAGTTAAACATTTGTAAAAGTGGTCTTTAATATTTAGGATGCATTAATTTTTTTCATATAAAAATAAGTCACAGCTTTCTTTAAAATAAAATAAAAAGATAAAAGAGGAAGATCAGGAAAATATATAAGTGGGGACAAATTATTGGGAAAACCGCATCATTTATGCCATGTGGGTCATGCAGAGCATGGAGCATCATCAAAAAGAGATACGGTGCCGGTTATAATATGTTGGACATTGTCACATTGTCTGGATCATATATATGCTCTCAGCCGCCACACCGGCCTCGATTGAACTGATTCCAATTATTTTTTTTTATCTTTATATTAATATTAATTTCTTCAAATTTAAAATTTAAATTAATATTATTTTTAATAAAATTTATTTTTTAATCAATCACATTAAATTAATACATATATTAGTACGCAATTGTGCTTACAATTAAATTTTTTCGCTAAATATATACTTCGAGTTCAATAGTCTTTTTTCTTTTTTAAAAGAAAAATAAACAAGGAAAAGATATTTATATATTTACATTTATTTATAGATTTAAATATTTTGATTTGTATGTTGAGGGTGGTTGCTTGATATTTGCGTACGTCGAGGAAAATAAATAAAGTTTGGTATATAAACGCCGGCCTATCTTAATCTACCCATTTTGGTGTTAGTTGGGACTTATTAATGCGTTATTTGTTTTTTAAAGAAAGAAAAAAGTGTGTTGTACTAAGGTGAGAGTTCATACTCATCATAGGGGTTTAAGATTCAAGAATATATAATTCGTCCTAAAAAGGAAAAAAGTGAAGCGTGAAGCACCAAATGCGGGAAATTATTCCTCACTTTGGAGTATATTGGGACACAAATTCAAAAAACACCAGCTAAAATTCAGAAAAAGTAGGTTTTTAAATTGGGAGAAAATGGATTTTAAATTCGTTTTTTAATATATATTAATCAGCTTTAAACTGAAAAGCCTAGGTGTACGGAAATTTGGTCAAAATCTACTACCACTTTTTGAAAAGACAGAATTTTAATTAATTTGGGTTGTTTCACTTACCTTATGTTAGGAAATAGTATCATTAATAGAAGATTATATATTTATGTAGTGGATTTTGTCTTGTCTCAGAGATCAAATCCATAAGATGATTTTAGATAAAAATTGAAAATTAAATAAAATATTTTTATAATATTATTATTATTTTAAGATTTAAGAAAATTGAATTGTTTATTATATTTTATATGAAAATTTGAGAAAATTATAATAATAAAATAAGATAAACATTCTCTAAATCCAAAACAGCCACTCTTTTTCTTCTCTTCTTTTTTCTTTTGTCTTTTTTTAATTTTTTATTTTTTAGAGGGTTTTGGAGGAAATAAATGAGTTTATAAATTGGTTGAGTGAGGCAATCCATTCGCACCGGCCATTAGTACAAGCATGCGAGACTTAAGAAGGTGAGAAAAAAGCATAATATGGGGCCCAAGACATGTTTCTTGTTAGATCGGTAAGTTATGTACGTCCCAACATCTTTAAAATGAAAATAGACATGCATGGCATAGGTAATATCTACGTCCAATTCGAACGTACGTACGTAGGACCAATCGAGCCCTGTTTTCTGATGATTGAAGACATGCATGTTGCATGCATCTTATATATATAATTTATTATTTCAAGACACCGCTATAACGAACCTCATTATTTGATCATAATCGTTCCAAACGCCAAGTTTCCCATTGGAAGAGGGCAGCAAATTCTGAAAACGCCACCCAGTACGTAGTACTTGTGAGGTGGTTGATGATGGATATTGGTGGTGTCACTTAGGTCCGCATCAAGTATATATATATATATATATAACTGCTATAGATATAAAAAAAATTATAGAAAAGTAAACCTACAAACTGACGTGATTTTATATAATCTGTTTGATCTATAACTGTACAATCTGACGTTTTACATTAAGCCATCTCAGTTTATAGAGTTATTTTAATTTGTGTAATCCTTTTATGACTAAATATTAAAGTATTTATCGTTCGTATATATATATATATATATATATATATATATGTTGCTGAAATTTGACATCAATTACGTACGTACAATTGAAGAAGACATGAGCAAGCTGCGATTCATGCTTAGAGGAATCTAATTAGGTAATATGATGGTCAGAGCACGTAAGGTTATAAAAAGGTTAGCATGAGGAGGCCGGCCAGCCATGCAGGCACAATATTACAAATAGAAATGACATGCAGTAGTACTACTGCATGGCCGTGTGTCTCCTCCATCCGCAAGGTCCATTATCTAATTTTTAGGTTTGGAACGAGATCAAGTTGTAATATGTCCTGCATTAATAATGCATGGATCACATCTAGACAAAGAAATTAAGTAGGACAACGAGCAATGACACAAAATGCATGCATGCGTCGTATATATATTTCTCTAAAATAATGAAAATTTACCGTACGACTCATGTTTTATATAAAAGATCGATTCATACTCTCCATGCAGTCTCTACGTACAAGAATATCAACCATTAATATTGCAAAACTGGAATTTTTTTCCCAAACTTTTAAGAGGGATATTATTGTATATTCTTTAGGGCTGCACACCGAGCCACCCGGTTCAAACTTTGGTCCGACCCAACCCGTATGGAAAAACAAAGCACGATTGATCTGATCCGATCCGTGAAATTTAGGTCTAGTCGAACCCGTTCTAAACCCGTTCACTTTCTCCTCATTTGTTCTGCCGTATACATTAGAGAGCAAAAGGGCAATCCTGCATCTCATGCCGTAGCCTTAGCCAAAGGAGGAAGAACAGAGAAATTGAAATAAAGGTTTTCTATCTCAATCAATCTCAGTAATGGGTTTTTATCTTCCCATTTGTAGTTTTTATCTTAATCAATCTCAGAAATGGATAATCATGTGATGATATATTCCTGAGGAAAAAAAAAAAAAAAAGAACAAAGAAATGAAAATCGAAATAGAGGGACAAACCTGTGTTGTTCCTTTGCAAACCACTCCAATTCCATCAGCCAAGTGTCATGCCAAAGAAATCTCTCTTCTTCCAGGAGCAAGCTTGACCCATTACTCTAGCAACACGATGTCGCGTCATGATATGAGCTAGGGCTGAAGCACAGGCACTCCTCCATCGCCTCCGTGCTGATCTCGAGGCGTCTCCATCTCAACTTCGAAAATGAAGATGAAGAGGACGACGAAGAGCACTTCAATTCCTCGGCGTGGAGCTTCCTCCTCTTAGTTGTTGGACGACGTTCCTCTTCTGCGGGTGATCGGTTTCGACCGAGGTTAGGGATAATAAAATCGTTAATGGGCTTGACCCGCTGAACTCGATTTTAGGCAAGTGGGGTCATGCTGGGCCTTACGGGTTGATCGGGCCAAGCCTTTTAATGCACAAGCCTAATATTCTTGGATTGATCCAAGCATATATGTTGGATTACGTTCAGGGGATCATGAGACCATTTGTCGTGGTTGAAAAACTAAATATTCTCATGATCTCTGAGTGTGTTTCAGAGGCTAAATGCCACTTTTTATTTCTTTTTTCTTTTCTTTTTTTTTCTACATATTTTAAACATATTTAAAATAATAATAAAAAATTAAAATACATGAACGGTCAAAATGACACTAAAAGAAAAAAAGATTTTTTTTATCACCTAAATTAGATGCAAAAAATATAAAATGATTGCGAAAATTTTTTGGCAACTATTTTGTATTTTTCACATCTAATTTAAAATGACGTAAAAAGTCTTTTTTCTTGTTGTATGAAGGGATAAATTTACTGGATACACTAACATTTTCCTTTTGTAATATGTTATTTTATGTAAAGTTTGTGATATGTAAAGCTGTTTGAATTTGTGATGTGATGTTTACTTAATTCGGACCCAAATGAAAGTAGTGAAATGATAGTTTCTGTTTTTTTGTTGTCAAACAATATATAATTTACTACAATTAAAAAGAAAAATAAGTTACTATCAACAACATTAATAAAGTTGATTTTCGATTGAAAATTTTTGAATTTCATATGATTTTCATATAAATCCAAATCCAAATCCAAAATTTTATATAATATATATATATATGATCCAAATAGAAGATTTAGATTATAAATACCCGAATCCAAATCCTCGATCGGCCTGCGCGCCATATTGCTTGAGTTTATGATCCCATCCATTATGCAGCTTGGAAATGATAATTAATGTATTATAAAAAGGTCATGGTGATCACAGATTCCAAACAACTCACAAAAAGTAGTAGTAGTACTAGTTAAAGAACACATCATGTTCTACTGTCTTTGTAGTGCCTGAGATTGGTTGTTAAGACCACATTGGTCATTGGATAAGTTAACTGTAATAAAGTTGCAAGAGTGATTACAATCTCAACTAATTTTTTAGATTGAAATATATATATATATATATATATATTATATATATATATATATACAAACTTTATTTTTTATATACCCAACACATCGTACGTTGATGTAAAAACCTTCCACATTAGTTGTTTTACATAAAAAAAATTTTAATAAGTCCCTCATTAAATGATGCGTTAACACACCGACTTGCATGTAATAAAAATTTTATAAATTTTATATTAATGTATCCGTATGTGACTGGCCGTATAACATAATATTTATATAACTGTTGGGAAATCCATACTTGATTAGCATAATATTTCTGAAGATTTTGCAAATAAGGGGCTTAAGGATTTGTTTGGACATTGGAATATCTCATAATTATGTGAATAGTAAGGATTTGTTTGGGCATTTAAAATATCTCATAATTTTTTTAATAGTAATGAAATAATTCGTAAATAATAATGAAATGGTTTGAGTTAGATCAATATTTTATTGGATTTTAGAAAATGAGAGAAAAAGTTGAATAAAAATAGTATAAAGTCCAAAATTTGTTTAAATATTATTTTTATTTTAAAATTTGAAAAAACTATCTTGTTTTTTGTTTTTGGTGTTTTGGTTGGAAGTTTGAGAAAGTTATATTGCGTTTCGTGTTTAAATAATGATTAGGTAATGATTAAATGAAAAAATTGAAGATTTAAAATTGAAAAATATTTTATATTTGAGTGATTTTAAAAAAATAAATTATGAAAATTTTTTAAAAATATTTTAAAAAAATATCTGAAAATATTTGATTGTCAAAATAAGCTCCAATTGTAAAGGAAGAGGACGCTCCTAAAATTAATTTACAATTTGGAAAAACACAATAATGGGTTGAAAGAAAAAAGAAATACTTCTCCTCCTCCATCCCACTCATTCTTTTATTTAGGCCGGTTTGGATGATGAATTGAGTTGAGTTGAGATGAGTTAAAAGTTAAAAGTTAAATAAAATATTATTCGAATATTATTTTTAATATTATTATTATTTCAAGATTTGAAAAAATTAAATTATTTATTATATTTTATATTAAAAATTAAAATAAATTATAATATTTAGATGAAATGAATTAAATTGGGTTAAATTAGGTTTAGGAACTAAACTATGCCTAAATGACACACTTCAAATATTTGGCCAAAGAAAACAAAGATTTCAACCTGGATTTTACCAAACAGAATGAGTTCCCTCTGTTCCAATTATTTTCCCAATTCTCGAAGCTTTTTTTTGTTTCTCTTCAATTCAATGTGACGTTTTGACCTTTCTCGTGGATTCTTTATTATTATTTAAAATGTATATCTGCTCCCTCAGCTCTGCAACAAAAGAACCCAGGGAAACGTTGGCAGTAACTTCAAACTTGTACGATTCCGGATGCTTTGTCAAACTTCTCCTGACGATAATATCTTGAATTTAATTATATGCATTGGGAGCTTCGAGGTTCCCTTTCAACTTGCCCATTGGACGCTGTATATTAATTTCCACCAAGAAAAACTACTCATCTTTGACTGTAATTCTTTAGAATTCAAAAATAATCATAAATTTAAATAATAATATAGAGTATTTAAGGCCTTGTTTGTTTACACAAAATCAAAAAATTCATCTCATCTCATCTCAACTCATCATTATACATTTTTTAAATTCCTATACAACTTTTTTAAATCACAATACAAAATATAATAAATAATTTCACTTTTTCAAATCTCAATACAAAATTAATATTACAAAATTATATTATAACAATATTTTATTCATTACTATTTAAAACATCTCATCTCATCTCATTTCATCTGTGTAACCAAACGGGGTCTAAGTTTCACACGTTATTTTAAAAAAATAGATAAATTTATTATCAAATTAAGAAAGAGTATTGATATATTCACAAAAAAAAATTACATAAAATAATCTCACAAGATGATATATATGGTTTCAATTGATTTATTAAATTTATTTTATAAAAAAAATAATTTTATAATTTAATAAACTGTATCAAAAAAATATTAATTTATGAGATTATTTTTATTAGTCCTACAAACTTACTTTTAGAGCAGTATTAAACACCATAAAATTGTATTTAAATATATCTATCATGTCGTAAGAAGATGTGTCCTAGCCAATAAAAAAAAATGGAAAAAAGTATTTAAATTTACGATGAAAATGGGCGGTAAGGTACCTTTGTTGTCACCATTTGTCAAACTGCGTATAAGTAGTAGCCACGGCAAAATTCAAAAATCAGCAGTTGGATAGAAGTGTTAGGTCAACAAGACCTGCAGCCATGGCAGGCCAATCCTGTCTTCTCTACCATCTTCAAATTCTAAATTCAATTCACTACTTTTCCCACCTCTCATTTGACTTGTGAATTTGCTTTGTATTTCTTTTTGAAAACTGATCCTCGGCCATGTCTTTGGATAACTTGACTGTAGCTTCTTCTCGAACGTGTGATTTCAAAGCACGACATGTTCATCAGCAGAATAAACAAGAGACAGCGGAATGAATAGTGATTGTCTTCGTTTGTAATGAATTTGGCACGTTATTTAATTTCCGTTTTGTTATATAGAGGAGATGAAAAGAGATGAAATGTCTTAAATAGTAATAAATAAAATATTGTTATAATATAATTTTATATTGAGATTTGAAAAAGTGAAATTGTTTATTATATTTTATATGGGGATTTGAAAAAATTGTAATGATGAGTTGAGATGAATTTTTTAGTTTTGTGTAAACAAACAAGAATTATCTTTTAATGAGATTTATATGAATCAATCTTGTAAGTAAAATTATAAGATGTAATAGCGGGTTGAGTTGAAATTAATTGAAATAAAAGTTGAAAGTTGAATAAAATATTATTAAAATATTATTTTTTAATATTATTATTATTTTAAAATTGAAAAAAGTTGAATTGTTTATTATATTTTATGTAAAAATTTATGAAAATTATAATAATGAGATGAGATAAAATGAAATATTTTTATTATTCATCCAAATGGGGCTAATAAAATTATAAATATGTTAATTACTCTTTTTACCATGATGTTAACTTCATCTTTTGTATGTGTACGTGTGTTTTTGTTAGGTAAACATTATCGGTAGGGGGTTTTTGAAAAATAGGATATTGTTTGGTCGCCCACCTTTCGGTTGCATACGATTTGATTGAGTAATTTAATGAGTAAATGTGCAAGTACCCACATTTATAATTTAATATTTTATGCACATCATTTATAGCTGGTTCCCATCATTGCCACATGGTGAGACATTATGCCATTTGGTCAAGAAATAAAAGTTACGAATAGAATATATTATATTTTGAAAAAGAAAAAAATCTATTCATTATTTTAATTATCATTATATACTTATGATATGGCATTTGAATATGATAAGTTTATAATTAAAATATAATAAATAATTTTTAATTATCTAATACCACATCATAAAATGGTGAAAAAATGGTAAAAATTAAGATAATAAGTAGCATTACTCTTTTAAAAATCAAATTAGAATAACGTTTATCATTTTAAGTTAGAATAAAATTCTTACTTATTATTCTCTTGTTTTTTTTACGATATGGTAGTAAATGATTACAAATCTTTTATTCAATCTACCAAATACCAATCATTTGATAATGTAATAATTTGATACTATATAGGATGTTGAACAATCTTCTTTTTAACCTTAAAACATATTATTTTCTTTCGAATCACTCTCTGTTCAAGACATGGGAGGAACATTTTAACGAGATTAAGCTATGTTTGGACACTACTATTTATTATTATTTAATATTATATCATTATTTTTCACAGCTCATATGATATCACCTAAAAAAAGTAAGAGCCTGGCCTAAATATTTCTAGAGAGAGAACCTCTCCATTCTCTCTAGGAAATCACCCAAACCGATAACTGCCCAAAGGGATTACTTCTCCCTTGCTTTTTCCTTCTAGCTATTGTTTTCCAGTCTTGTTTTATTTTATGGTGTGTTTTTGTTTTTATTTTTTCCAGTCAAAGTATGGAGGGATGCCATTTTGATGTTTTTCGGAGGCGGGAGTCCACCACTCCCCCCATCGTGGGTTTCCTAAGCCCTTGATCTTTCCAACTGCCGAATGTCTCGTCAAAAGGAGTGACGCGTGCTCTACACAAGCAGGTCAAAGTTCACATGTGGCACCCACACGCCACCCCACAGGAGGGTTTGCTGCTACCACACGCGGCATTTTTGGGGTTGGCAACTTTGGCATCTCTAGAATTGACGATCCGACATACTCCTAGAGTGGTGCGAGTAGGACATGCGCCACTACATCCTCATTTGTTTCAATGTATTTTCAAATTCTCGTGTTTTTTAGCATTTTTAAAGTTTCTGTAATTTTGTTGTGTTCTGTTAGTAGTGTTAGGTAACAATAAAAAGAAATAGGCTATTAGACTTGTTGTCTATAGCAGGAGAACCCTCTCATCCTTTGGAGGATGGGGGTTTGTTTTCCCGCTCCTCCTTAGAATGATGGGGGTGGTTTTTCCCCTCTTTTTTTGGAAGATGGTGGTTGGTTATCTCTGTTTTTACAAAGTGTTATGTTTTCAGACAAATCGGGATTGACATCTACATTTTTACATAATCTCATCTTTCAGAAGGTTTTATCATTAGAGAGCTTATAGAAGTTAAGACAATGTCCGTCACAAAGAAATTTGTGTGCGGGGAAGCTCCAAAACAGATGAGTAGTTTGGCTTATAATTTGGATTTTTTCTTTGTATATATCAGTCATAGTTGTAACTTCGGTTTCATTAACTGAAAATGAAGTCTATTTCCTATAAAAAAATCTGACATCACCTAAGTACCCAAACGTACTCGGATGTGTTTGGTTGGCAAGCCTATCTCAATCTATCTCAAATTAATTATTGATGAGATTCACTACTTTTTCAAGTTTTTCATAAAAAAGTTAAACTCATCTCAACCTACTTTATATATTCAAATACAAATCTGTTGAATACAAATCTCAACATATTTACATTTAAACACATTTAAATGGAATCCACAAAACACTACTATTTACAGATCAACTCAAATAATTTGAAATCAACTCAATATCCAAACATAACTATATTATGTTATTTTATCATTAACTCTTTTTTAAGATCTAAAAATCATTCTTTATGTTAATTTTTTTTTAAAAAATGTATTCTCTCACATATTCAAATAATACATAACAATTTATTCTTTTTTTTATACGACTTATTTTTATAGAAGAATAGTACAAATCTTAGGTAATAAAGTTTATATGTTAACGTGATTTAATATAGTATATCTAATTGTAATTTTTTTAATTATAAAATTAAAAAAATATATTTTAAAAAAATTGGCCAATTATCTCGATGCATGATCAATGGTTGTCAACTCATTAAAGGACAATTCAAACACCACAAAAAGAAAAATGCTACTTCTCATCATTATATCACACACCAACATATAATTTGTCATTTTTATTATTTTATTTAAACGTACATATTTACACATTAAGGTAATGCATATTGTGAATATTGTGAATTTTCTTACTTGTATGGATTATACTGTGAATCATATTTTTCGTGAAGGTAATGCAATTGCTGATTTTTTTAACAAAAAGTGGTGTTAAGGGATTGAACTTTGATTGGTCTGGTGATCAGACATTGGCCAGCCTTTTAAGAGGTCTTATTCGCATGGATAAATTGGGTCTTCCTAATTTAAGGGTTTCGTAAGGCTTGTGCTTGGTAAGTTTTTTCTATTTGTTTTGTTTATATGCTCCATATTTGTTTGCTTGTTTTTTCTTGCAGGTTGTCCTGTCCTCGGTTGGTTTTGTGTTAGGTTCTTGTATTTTCTATTGGCATTGTATTTGAATGATTTGGTTATTAAGGATATTTTACGCATGGGTTCTGGTTTTTTATTAAGGATTTGTATCCCCAATGGGCCAATGCGTCTGTTTGTAATTACAGTTTTTCTCCACCACAAGTGAGAGTTTTTTAATAAAATTGGGGTACCATCATCTTCTTAAAAAAAAAAAATATTGACACATTAATATTAATATGTGTATTTAAATAGAAAGATAAAATTAATAAGAAAAATATTTTCCGCTCAGATGGAAAGTGTTTAACGATTTGATTAGACATTAATGTAGAGAATTTGATAATTCAAACTTAACTTTGAAAAATCCACGAGTTAGATTTAAACCAATCGAACAACTCTTGAAATAGCATGCACCCAACATTTTAATACTTGAAATAGGGATAATAGGGATAGAAATGATATTCTTCATTCTTAATTTTATCATCTTTAGTCACACAATTTATGTTAAATATTATAAGTAATTTTATATATCAGTCACTTAAATACACGATTTTTTAAACTGTGATACATTAATAAGTGCGATTAAAAATAATAAAATTGAAAAATGAATAAAAATAATAAAATTTGAAGCCCGGGTATATCATTATATATCTTGATTGCGTTTCTTGGGACAAAAAGCACATAAATCATTAACATGACTAGACATAAAATGACATTATAGTCATGTACGTCATTATCGACATTATTTGTTGGGGGTTGTTAAGGTCTCTAAAACTAATTAAGATGCAGACGAAAATCAAATATATATATATATATATATATTATATTTTAATTTCCTCAATTATTTATAAGGTATTGGCATTAATGTGAATTAATTCTTCCAAAGTTCATATATCATAAACAACCCCATCACATATCAATATGTCCGTTACTCGAGACAGCTTTAAACATATGACCCTTTCTTTAATGATTCTTTCACCACGTACCCAACCCAGTCAAAGACGTGATACGGGCCATACGGCAGATCGTCGGCCAAAATATTAGTAAAAACTATGGTGGATTGAGAAACTTGGATCATTGAATAAGAAAAATTCTATTCATCGATTTGACATATTGTATATATATATTTATTTTAATAAATATATGATATATAAACAATAAATAAAAGAATTCAATTAATATTTCTTGTATACACAAAAATACATTATATATTTATTAAAAATACAAATTTATACATATTTATATATTTATACGGTCTTAAATTATACAAATTTCTCACGTTTTATTTAAAGAAAATTTGATAAATTTAGTATAAAATATTCATATGTAAATTTTTGTTTTTCGGTATTTAATTTTATTCTTTCTTTAACTTTTTCGTACATCCATAAGGACGCAAGATACTAGGTACCGAAACTTTGGCATGGTTACAAATTCAGCTTTATAAACTTCCAAACGCGCTTCCATGCTGCATGCAGCAGCTGCACTTTATAAATTTTTAAATAATTTTATATTTTAATTAGTTAAAGGAAAATATATCATTAAATTACTAATAATATTTAAATTACATATTTTTTGTAAATAATAAAATGATAAGTGAGTTGGTTTTTGCAAATTCTCTGCAACAATGAGAAAAACAGAAACAGAAGGACGTTTCCAGCACTGTCACTGACAATGCCAGCCAGGCTGAGCTCATACATATATACTTTTTTATTTTTTATTTTTATTTTTCTCTCTGATTGATCAGCTTTATTTTTCACTCTTACGGTCTCACCTCGACCTCGTTATTCCTAATTTCTTCTTTCTTTTTACAAAGCTTCTCTCTTTTATTAGTTTATATCGCTCTCTCGTTCTCTTCGTCTCTCTGTAGCCCACGCAGTACTCTCTGTCTCTCTCACATGGCTTTTCGTCTGAAAACCGTTTTTGGGTTTATTCGAAACCGCCAACGCAGACCTCCATTCGGAACCAGCACAGGAAAGTAAAGAACAGAAACAAAATCTTAATCCCATTTGTTTTCATTGTTTGTTTTTTCGTTCAGGAATTGCGCAATGGCTGTGGTTTTTGACTCTGGGTCAGGGTCTCTGGTATTGTGGTTCATTTCGCTTCTGCTACTCGGTGCAACAGTCAAGTCGGAGCCGACCCAGGACAGACAAGCCCTCCTTGCTTTCATCAACCAGTCCCCACACGCGAATCGTGTGCAATGGAACTCGTCCGGGTCAGCGTGCGACTGGTTCGGAGTTCTGTGTGACGCAAACCGTTCCTACGTATCTACTCTCCGGCTCCCCGGGGTCGGCCTTGTGGGACCGATTCCACCAAACACTCTTGGCCGGCTTAGTCAGCTTCGAGTGCTCAGTCTTCGGTCGAACCGTCTCTCCGGTGAGATCCCCTCCGATTTCTCCAATCTCACCCTCCTCCGCAGCCTTTACCTCCAAAACAACGAGCTATCCGGCGAGTTTCCACTCAGCTTGACTCGCTTAACTCGATTGACTCGCCTCGATCTCTCGTCCAACAACTTAACAGGTCCAATCCCATTTTCAGTCAACAACCTTACCCACCTGACTGCTCTTCTCTTACAAGACAACGGATTCTCGGGTACATTACCGAGCATCGCAGCCGGTTTGGATAAATTCAACGTCTCGTACAACGACCTCAACGGTTCCATTCCCAAAACGCTAGAGAAATTCCCAGCATCTGCATTCGCTGGAAACTCTGATCTCTGTGGGAAGCCACTGCCTCCGTGTAACCCATTCTTTCCATCACCGGCTCCATCACCGTCGGAGATCCCAACCCCGAACCCGGTTAAGAAAAAGTCCAAGAAGCTCTCCACAGTCGCTATAGTCTTAATAGCAGTTGGTTCAGCCGTTGTAGCCTTTCTTCTACTGGTATTCCTCTTGCTCTGTCTCAAGAAACGACACCGTCAGCGAACATCGAAAAGTCCGAAACCGCCGGTTACGACGCGTGCGGTACCGGTGGAGGCAGGGACATCGTCGTCGAAGGACGACATCACGGGTGGGTCCACCGAGGCGGAGAGGAACAGGTTGGTGTTCCTTGAAGGTGGGATTTTTAGCTTTGACTTGGAGGACCTGTTGAGAGCCTCGGCAGAGGTCTTGGGGAAAGGAAGCGTGGGGACCTCGTATAAGGCGGTGCTGGAGGAAGGGACTACGGTGGTGGTGAAGAGGCTCAAGGATGTGGTGGTGACCAAGAGAGAGTTCGAGATGCAAATGGAGTTGCTGGGGAAGATTAAGCACGAGAATGTGGTTCCTCTCAGAGCTTATTACTATTCCAAGGATGAGAAATTGCTCGTTTCTGATTTCATGCCTGCTGGAAGCTTGTCCGCCCTTCTTCACGGTATGATCCCAATTTTTTTCTCCGATACATGCAATTTTTTGTATCTCTCTGTTAAATTAACGAGGTTAATCTTCTGGCTGATTCTGATTTTTTTAAAAAAGAAATTTAAATGCAAATTTCCAGGGGCACTTATGCAAGAAGGTAGAAAATGACTATTTGTTGGGTGTATACGGAAATTCATTTCTTGTAAAATAATCGACATAGATTTGTGTTTAGTCGAATCTTGACCGGAGCTAAAAGCTCCAGCTGTGTTTGTCTTGGAAAATACTGTATATATATAAAATATATATGATATGTTTCTATAACTGAAATTATCTACATAAACACAAGCACAAGCACATCTGGGCAGCATCATGCGGAGGCTTCGTTATAGAAATTAATTAGAGGTTTCTGGGTCTAAAATGAGCGCAGAATCCTCATATTCAATTGTTTAATTCCTGCTACAGTACAAACATTCCAAGTGTGTTTGCTAAGCAATATGCCCTCGTGATCTGCCATGAACTGGGTGACCGACATCATTTTTGTACCCTTTTTGCTTTTTTATTTCTGTACTTTTGCTCCTTTTCACAATATTACGCACCAACCCCATTTCGATTTCTTCTATGCAATTTACCTTGGTATTTTCAACAGACATTTTTGGCACCGAAATATGTCATATGACTCATATTTATTTATTTTTATATATCCCGTCTGTTTTTTCCTGTTTGCTTGGTTGTAATGCACAAAGATCTAATAATTTGGCCATTTTCTTCTTCGATCGGCACTCCATAATTAATTTATTCAGTAATATTAGGCTTGATAATGTTGACATGAACGGATCAAATGACGTCAATGTTCCGGTGATCTTCTTGCAGGGAGCAGAGGGTCTGGCCGTACGCCACTGGAGTGGGACAACCGTTTCAGAATAGCACTGGGTGCCGCAAGAGGACTCCGCCATCTACACTTGTCGGGAAAGGTTGTCCACGGTAACATAAAGGCCTCCAACGTTCTCCTCCGACCCGACCAAGATGCGGCCGTCACTGACTACGGGATCAACACGCTGTTCGGCACATCGACCCCGCCCAACCGCGTCGCCGGATACCGTGCGCCGGAGGTGGTGGAAACCAGGAAGGTGACGTTCAAATCCGACGTGTACAGTTTCGGGGTGTTGCTGCTGGAGATACTGACGGGGAAAGCACCGAACCAGGCGTCGTTGAGCGAGGAGGGCATAGATCTTCCCAGGTGGGTCCAATCGGTGGTTAGGGAAGAATGGACGGCGGAGGTGTTCGATGCGGAGCTGGTTAGGTACCACAACGTAGAGGAAGAGATGGTGCAGTTGCTGCAAATAGCAATGGCATGCGTTTCAACGGTGCCGGATCATAGACCGGCCATGCAAGAAGTGGTGCGGATGATGGAGGAGTTGAACAGGGGGGAGACCGACGATGCCTTACGACAGTCGTCTGATGATCCGTCCAAAGGATCAGGCGCTCATACGCCTCCTTGATGATCCGGTAAAAGGATCGGTCGGTCATACGCCTCCCCCAGAGTGAAGGCCCCACCTAGAACCATCACGATTCACACCACCTTATGAATTAAAAAATAGGGGGCCAATGCAGCGGCAAAAGACAACGAACGTGGTGGGTCTCATTAAAAAATACAAAAAAAAAAAAGTACAGTTATTTGGCGTTTGGGACTTTGGGGGTGGCTCAACCTCAATATGTGGGTTTTTACTTTTTATTTTTAAATTTAATTTTTTGGGAGTTTATTTTATTTTTAAAAGGAATTTAATTTGAATGATTTTTACAGGGTGGCGATGATGAATTGTTAATGAAGGTAGTTTGGGGTGATGGGGGAGTTCCATGAACAGATTGGAATTGACCATTTGATGGAATTAGTTTGGTTTCTTTTTTGTTTCTCGTGTTGTCAAGTAGTGTACATTCTCCATATGTAATTGGAGTTTATGTTTCTGATATGTTAGTTCAGCCATATGGGAATCGATTGAAGAAAACATCTCAAACATCCAACCACTTTGCTCGTCCCCATACGACCAAAAGCCAACCAATTGACACCACCATGTGGCCAAATAATAGTTACATGCGAGATATGACCCTTATTTCCTTTTTTCTCAGTCCCACATCGGAAATACGTGCATATGACTCACGAGGAGCTTATACATTCATAATAATTCTAAGTACAAGTCTTGTGCAGGTTATTTGTAAAAGAGTGGGTCTCATTATAAAAAAAATTGATTTTTTTTTATACTTTGAAATATAATTATTTATAAAAACTTAGGTAAGATTTGTCTATTTAAAATTTATATAAATCATTTCTCATATACACGCAACGAAATCGGATCTTTAAACCGGAGTGATCATCGTAATATCATCATACGCATGAAGTGGATCAAGCAGTGCCAAGATGCCACATGGGATAGGGATTGAAATAGCCAAGTGGTGGGAAAAGAAAGGGGTGTGATTCGGGGCTAGATTAAAAGAAAAATTCTACTCATCATTCTTAGATACCACAAACTACACTTAATTTTTTAATTTTTAATTTTTTTCTCTTACCAAATATGTAGTGTATGGATTATGAGTAAAATAATTAAATTAGTTTCGTAACAATAAAATAAAAAAAATATAGTGAATGGTGTGTGAAGATGATGAGTAGCAAAATCCTTTTTGAAAAGAGTGGTGCTAGCGGGCGTTTACCGGCATACTCTAGTATAAATTTGTAGTTGTTTTTAAAATATTTTTTAAAGATTTTTAATCATTAAAAAATTTAAAAAAATATATAAAAATTTACTTATAATCACTTTTTTAATAGTAAAAATACAATAAAATTAAAAAATTAAAATATTGAAACGATAATTTATAATTTTAAACGGTAATATTGAGGAGTCAAGCATCATTTACCTTTTGAAAATAATGGTGGAGGGTGGGGACAGGCTGGCCGGCTAATCCTAATATCCAATCCGACAGTGTTTCGACGGAACAATGCCGGGTGCCGGCCGCTTGATCCACGAGGCTGCCACCTTCGACCCTACCATTGTCTTGCTCCACACCCTGCACTGGGCCTGATCAGAGTTTGGCTTCATGCATAATATCACTACAACATAATACGTCACTTCTTTTTTTCTTTTTTTTTTTCTTATGCGTAAAATAAAATAATAAATAAAACAATGTGAAAGACTAGAAAAACAAGCCGACCTTTTATGAACTTTGTAAATGTTATAATCCTAAAAACAAATAAAACACTTTAATATATGAAGTAAAATGAACAAATCCTGAAAAGACAGAGGAAAACATTTTGATCTTATTATCTGAACTTGTGTTTAGAAGATACAAATTCTTATTTATACAAAAAAGAAAATAAAGAGAAAGTAGGTAAAGTAACTAATTAAGAGAAGTAACTAAGCAGTTAACTAGAGTAACTAAAGTAACTAAGTAATTATACTACCAATTACAATATGCCAACTCAGATTGATATATGTGATAGTCACTCTCCATATGAATGATAGATTTTATTAACATTTATCTTGGATAACAAATAGTGAAAAATAGCAGACCCGAGAGGTTTTGTAAGTAATCAACAAGTTGGTGGCTTGAAGAAACATGTGGTATTCAAAGGACTCCATCTTGAATTTTTTCTCTAATAAAATGACAGTCCAATTCTATATGCTTAGTCTCTGGTGAAATACAGGATTGGCTATAATATGGATGTCAACTTGGTTGTCACACAATAGTAAAGAAGCATGAGGATGTTGTTGATGCATATCTGAAAGCAGAGACTGTAGCCATGTTAATTCACAGACAACATAGGCCATAGATCTATATTCAGCCTCTACAGAAGACCTTGATACTGTCTTTTGCTTTTTGAATTTCTAGGAGATGAGTGAATCCCCAAGAAATATACAATAACCAGATCTAGATCACCTTGTATCGAGACAACTAGCTCAATCTGAATCAGTAAAAGCCTTGAGGTGGATTGGAAAAGAGGCTGAGAAGAAAATGCCTTGCCCTAGTGCCATTTTGATGTACTTTAAGATTCTGGTGGCTACTTGCATATGTGGAAATTTAGGAGAATCAAGAAATTGACTCAAATGGTGCACTGAATATGTAATATCTGGTCTTGAGTTGGTGAGATATAGTAATCTACCAATAAGTCTTCTATAAGAAGAAACATCTTCAAGTAACTCACATCATTCTTTGATAACTTACAATGAGTGTCTATTGGAAAATTAATAGGTTTACATCCCAACAAACTAGCATCTTCAAGTAACTCTAAGGCATATTTTAGTTGACATAAAGAAATACCTTTCTTGGATCGTGCAATTTCCATGCCTAAAAAATACTTGACAGGATTTAAGTCCTTTAATTTGAAGCATTCACTCAAAGAGGATTTAATGGACTTTATAGCATCCAAATCACTAATTGTTAGCAATATGTCATCAACATATACCAATAATGCAACAAATGAATCATTTTGCTTCCTTGTAAATAAGGAGTAATTTGACTTGGATTGAATAAAACCCAGATTCAGCAAGGCCACGGTGAACTTTGAGTTCCACTGCCTAGAAGCCTGCTTTAGTCCATATAAGGACTTTTGCAATTTGCAAACTCTTGTGTCCTCCTTCTTCATATACCTAGGAGGTGGTTTCATTTATACTATTTCTTCCAAATCTCCATACAAGAAGGCATTATTGACATCTAAATGTATCAAATGCCAATCATGAATAGTTGCTAGAGATAAAAAACAGTGCACTATTACCATTTTTGCAACAGGAGAAAAAGTGTCTAAATAGTCTAGGCCTTCCCTTTGTGTATACCTCTTGGCAACTAAACTAGTTTTGTGTCTCTTAATAGAATCATCAGTATTATACTTGGTTTTATCTACCCATTTACAACCAATTGAAATTTTGTTGGGTAGCAAATCAATTAGAATCCATGTGTTATTTGGTTCCAAGGCAAGTAATTCAATGGACTTAGCATCTCTCCAATGAGAATACTTAACATCTTGATGATAAAATTCAGGTTCTGGAGTATATGAGATAGAAACACTAAAGATACAGTGAGAAGAAGATAAATGTTTGTAAGACCAGAAATCAGAAATGTTATATTTATTACTTGATTGTGTAGAAATTGAGCCTATAGATGATGAGACAAGTAGATGCTGCTAGATTGCAATGATAATGTTGCAAGTAACCAGAAGTTTTGTGCTGTCTAGTTGACTTTTGAAGTGAAGGAAAATGATTATTATCTTGGAGTGAAGAAAGTTGATGGAAGATTTTGAGGTATGGAAGTTGAAGAATTAGGAGGCTTGAAAAGAGAATTTGATTCTGGAATGAAATTTGGCAAGACAATATCAGATAGTAAGGAACATGAAGGTTTATGAATTTGATTTTTGAATGGAAACATAGATTCATGAAATATGATATCTCAAGATACAAAAAATATTCGAGAATCTAAATCAAATAATTTGTATCCCTTTGTTCCAAAAGGATAGCCTACAAAAGTACATTTTCTTGGCCTTGGAGAAAATTTGGATCTATTTTGAGTTAAAGTAGATGCATAACACAAACAACCAAAAACCTTTAAATGACTATATGTAGGAACATTTTTTATATGAACTTGTGGGAATTGAAATCCATTGAACCCACAATCAACTTGAAAACTCATACAAGAAATCCAAAATCAAGTCAATGAAAAATTTAGACCCGTTGAATAATTTGTTTCAAGAACCTAGATTATAAGAAATCTAGACTCATTGAAAAACTTGTCTCAAGAACTTAGATTACAGGGAAGAACGCTACAAAGGTTGTGATTTGCATTTGATAAATTCAAAAGTTCATTTAAGAACAAGAGGAGATAAACTCAACTCATAATGAAAAATATTAATCAAATTTTATAAACTTCTCAATAGTGCGGCTATAGTAACTTAAATATCTAATCCCCCAAAATACCCTAGGCCAAATAAGGCCCCTTTTTTTGCCAAAATACCCCTGGCCGAAATTAAAGGCCTTTCTAAACCAAACCCTAGCTAAAATTACATACCTTCCTAAACCGCCATGGATGGGCGCCCCCTCTATTGTTTGCATTAAAAACTTTTCCTTAAAACCCTAGTTAATAAAACATAAGACATATGTGGGTCAAGCATCCTCAAACCCAATTATTCTAGACTAATTCCTATGACTAAAAAAATAAGCATTTTTAATGAATTAACGAGTCCAAAGCCTTAGAGCCTGTTTGGGATTGAGTTTGAAAGCTTTAAAAGTACTTTTAATTGTTTAAAAGCTCTTTTATAGAAAAAATGATATGTTTGGTAAATTTATAAAAAGTGCTTTAATCATCTAAATAAGCTGAAAATCTACTTTTTTAAAAAGCACTAAATTGAAGCTTTTATCGAAAAGCTCATGCAGATAACTGTATATTTTAAAAAAATTAATATAACTAACTTTAAAAGTACTTTAGAGACATGGTTACCAAACATTAAATAACTTTTTAATAGTAGAGCTTGTTATTTAAGTTAAAAGCTATAAGTTATAAAGTTATAAGCTATATTTCCCACCGCAATCCCAAAC
The DNA here is from genome assembly GCA_011037825.1 of Carya cathayensis. Lineage (NCBI taxonomy): Eukaryota > Viridiplantae > Streptophyta > Magnoliopsida > Fagales > Juglandaceae > Carya > Carya cathayensis. Next base: position 651,975 of record QGSO01000425.1, on the reverse strand, counting down.
ATGCACTAATCTCATAATTATAACAATAAGCCCAAATAATAAACTCTAAGTCATGTCTTCCATAGCTTGTATCTCGTGGATCAAAACTGGATCTCTTTCTTTCAAACCCATATTGAATGTTGGGCTCTTGCTAGACTCGTCCCAAATGGATTGCACCAATCCTTACATAGCTTCCTTGATCTTTTTAGCTATTGACCTTGTAATTGGCTCATCTGAAACTTGTAAATGATCTTTATGACTAGATCCACCTTTGTGCCAATCAATTTCCATATAGAATCTGATGTGGTGATTTATCACTTAGAATGTGCGAAGTAATAAGATTGATCATGTAAGCTGCTGTTAAAACACACTCACCCCAAAATTTCAAAGGAACATTAGATTGAAATCTTAAGGTTCTTGCAATATTAAAAAGATGTTGATGCTTTCTCTCAACAGTTGAGTTTTGTTAAGGAGTTTCAACACAAGAAGTTTGATGAATGATACATTTAGAAGAGTAAAAATCCTTCATCTTGAATTCTAAACCATTGTTAGCCCTTACACAGTGTATTTTTGTTTTAAATTGGGTAAAGATTAAATTGTAAAAAATTGTAAAAATAGATTTCACTTTAGATTTAGATTTCATTAGATACACCCAAGTTAATCTTGAGTGATCATCAACAATGGCTAGAAAAAATTTAAAACCATAATGAGTAGGAATTTAAAAAGGACCCCATATATCACAGTGAATCAAATGGAAAGAAGAATTAGATTTATATGAGTGGATTGGAAAGGATATGTGTTTCTGTATTACCAAATGACATACAGTACAATGATTATCATGTACCATTTTATTTTGAGAAGCAAGGTTGGAATAGATTTAGCAAGAACAAGTAGTCTGGATGATGATGGATGACCTAACCTATTATGCAAAATCCTAAAACTCGAATCAGATACAGAATTGACACTTGGTAAAAGAATGGAATTATTGATTGCACTCATTGATGGTTGTTGCAGAACATATAATCCAACTGCTCTTCTACCATTCCCAATCATTTTTCATGGGATAAGACTCTGAATATAAGAAATATCAGGCATGAAAATGAAACATCAATTCTAATTAGAAGTCAGCTTAGTAATTGAAAGAAGATTATATAAGAAACTTGGTATACATAACACATCTTTCAATACTAAGCTATCGGATAATTGTACAGTCCTAGATGCGTGACTGCAACATTTTCTCCATTCGGGAGTTTAAGAAATGTGTTTAGGATTTGTGTCATTGTAGTGAAAAGCTTGACTGAATGTATAATGTGATATGTGGCACTTGTATCTATGATCTAGGTGGTTTGAATAAAATATGGAAATTCAATTTTACGTGATGAGAAATTTGAAAAACTTGAAAAGACATGCTGATGTGTTATTAGCTTTACTTGAAGAATAGGTAATGCATTTGAGCTAGAGGAAACACTGGCTGCTTGATGGTGTTTTGACCAGATGGATGTGGGCAAATTAATGCAAGTAGCTACTGATATTCTTCTGAAGAGAAAGACGCAGAATTTTGATCAAGGGTGTAATCATAGGTTGAGACATTATTTGATTTGCTGATGAAACTTTTCCCCTTTACTTGAAGTTTGGAGGATACCCAAGCAGTTTATAGCATTTAGCTATCGTGTTGTTTATCATACCATAGTGAGTACATAAAACCTTCTTATACTGTTGCTTTCCAAGATTTGGTATTTCATAATCAACCTTTTTATTCATAAAAACTGTTGTTTCCACTCCCGAGCTAACCATAGATCCAACTTCCCCTCTGTTTCTCCTCTTGAATTACTAAAGAGAAAACCTTAGTACTCTTGAATTACTAAAGAGAAAACCTTAATAATTGGTGGCAATGGTTCCATCAATAGAATTTGCCCTCTAATATGAGAGAACTCCTCATTTAAACCAATAAGAAACTTTATAATGTTTTGACATTGTTGATACTCCAAAAACATGCGTGTAGCACCACAAATATAGTTTATATATGCTCCACATGTGTAGTTAGGTATTTGATTATAATTCAACAACTTATCCCACAAACATTTGAACTTTCTATAGTATATACTCATTGAGTACTGATCTTGAGTTAGAGAAGAAAGTTCTTTTTGCACTTGGAAGATTCTTGACCCATTACCTTGGTAGAACTGATCTCGCAAATCCTCCCACATCCCTTTCGCTTTTTTTTTTTGCATAGATGATAATTTCTCCAATTTCTTTTGATATAGGGTTCTGGATCCAGGAGAGCACCATGCTATTACAGCGATCCCACACAGCATACAATGGATCTGTGTCAATTGGCTAAACAACAACTCTATTTATGAATCCTATTTTATTCTTGGCCTTCAAACCCATCTCCATCGATCTACACCAGCTATGATAATTTTCTTTTGTAAGCACCTTGGACACAAGCATGAATCCAGGCTAATCACTATTTTGTACATGGAAAGGATACTTAAAGCCATTCGCAGTGGGCGGAAGACAGAATCAGCATTATAGAAGTGAAACTCTAAGGTATCCTCCCTGATACCATGAAGCAAAATGAACAAATCTGTGAAAGACTTGAGAGGAAAACTTTTTGATCTTATTATCTGAACTTGTGTTTACAAGATATTGTGTTCTGTATTTGTACAGAAAAGGAAATAAAGGTAAAATAGGTAAAGTAACTAACTAAGATAAGTAACTAAATAAGTAGCTAACTAGAGTAACTAAAGTAACTAACTAATTATACTACCAATTACAATAATATATATGGCCAAAAGGTTACCTAAAAATCGTTGGGTTTCTCTTCTAATATGTTGGCTCAGCTTTCCATTCAATCTAGAACCAGCCCTTCTGTGGACGACATTCTTGCTTTAGCCATTACATTTTTTTAATCTTATTTATTTGATAAAACTCAACGAATTAGTTGAAATGAATATTGGACTTGAATTAAAGCCACCTCAAAAGCACTTCTTCTAGATATACAAGATTCTGATCTCTTTGCACGGATACACGTCACTTGTTAAATATATATAGATTATATATATATATATATATATATATATATATCTTAATGTCAAATACAAAAATTGATTGAAAATGAGCCCTTTTTGGATGGATTCCACGTTTTGCTGCTTGCACTCGATGCAAAGTTGACATTATCTAAAGGTGTGATATTACTGCCCCCGCAAGAGTTTCTCACACATTTCTCTCGCCCAAATTATGAAAGAATGCATTTGATATCTGTTATGTTGACGGCGTTAGATCTTAGTAGAGAATGTAGTGTCAATATTTAATAATTAGAGAATATTATGTGAGAGTTTTTTTTAAAAATAATATTAGATACAGTTCTAAGCGTGTAAACCCTCTACACACATTTCGAAAAAGTTGGGTTTAAAATGAAAAAATTACTTTTTTTACGTGGCTTCCAGATTTCTCCTAAATTTATTAAAGGGTCAAAGTATATGACACTTGTATATTCTAGAATTTTTTAAATAATATATATATTTTTTAATTAGGGTGTAAAGTGTATTGATCTTTTTTTCCTTATGCAACAGAAAAAAAAACAAAAAACAAAAAACAAAAAACCGATAATCTGGATCTCACCTTGCAAAATAGCAAATCAAGAATTAAAAATAATTTATTTAGAAATTAGAACAGAGAGTTATTGAGAATATTTATTACTATATAATTTCTTCGATTTTAATTTGATCTGTCTATGGTTAGCTATGGTGTTAAGTATCCCATCATCAATAACCAAGCATCTAGGGCCACATCCAAGCTGGTGACTCATGACTTTAATGTAATCAAATTCTTGGATGAGACTTTCAACAGAGTATCTCAAATCTGGTTTGACTGCATGCATTCTTTCACCACAACTGCAAAGAATATTAGGTTCAACACTAATAATAAGTGCATGCATGAAAAACAAAGAGATTTTGACATTATGTGCATGAAAATTTAAGATAATTCAATAATATCATGAATCATGACATGGCCCACCGAATCAATGAGCATAAGGATTGTGCCATTCACATCAAACTTTGGGTGATAAGGGAGAAGACACATGGGATTAGTAATAATTAATGTGGTTTGACACAACTGGAAAGAGTTTGTTAATGATTAGTGAGCTTCCTAAACCCTTCTTTATTTTCATGAACTGGTATATGTCTATTTTCTCTTGAAACAAACAAAAGCTATACATACCTAAAAGCAATGTCTTGATGCACTTTGTTTGACAGCTAACATAAATAATAAAGGAGAAAGAATTCCAAACCTTTTCGACATATCATTAACATTGGAATAGTGGATTGTAATTATCTTTTTTTTTTTTGGTTGTGCTTTTAAATTGCATCCGAGTAGTCTATCAATCACACTGCAAACTACTTTGTTTAGTGGTCTCCTCGTTGGCTCAGGTAAAGAACAAGGACATGAATCCAACTTGTTAGATCTTTTCTTCTTTTGTTTTTCTTATATATATTTTTTTATGTTCCATCCAATTTTGACAATTTGATTAGAGAGCACGTTAAAAGCAATCCATCCACAACAATTCATATTTTATAGTATGTTGGGGGGTAAAAGATACCGGACGGGGTTTTATCATCTCTACATATCATACTTTTTTAATTTTTTTGAATTTTATTATTCTTAAACTAATTGAATTCTTATACTCATAATCCATATACTACATATTTGATAAGAGAAAAAAATAAAAAATTATGTGTGATGTGTCAGAATAATTAGTAGAATTTTTCGGACCGGATTTTGCTAATGAAGAAATTTGTTGATTAAGTTGTGTTTGGTTGTTAAACTCGTTTGACTCAATTATTAATGGAGCTCACTATTTTTTTTAAACTTTTTATAAAAAAGTTAAATTCATCTCAACTTATTTGTTATATTTAAAGATATATTTCAATATATTTACATTTAAATATATTTTAATAAGATTTATAAAATATTATTATTTATATTATTATTATTATTATTTTTAAAATATTATTATTTATAAATTAACTTTCTGAAGTGATCCTACTGTCCAAATGCAGTCGACTTAATCATATCACTTACGTGCGTAGCAGAGAATTGTAGTGATAAACATGAAGCACATGTGCAGAAAGAACTCGATGGCATGGCTGTCCATTTTTATCCAATCATTGCATTTTAATAATAACCTCCGCCAATTACGTATGGGAATTCAATTGCAATCTGAAAAAATTGAGAAAGGCCGTTCATATTTCATCTCCATTTATTATTATAATTTTTTTAAATTTTTATATAAAATATAATAAATAATTTAATTTTTATAATTATCAAAATAATAATAATATTAAATAATAAAACTGATTTGAGCCATTCCTCCCATTTAGGGCTGTAATCGAGCCGAGCCGAGCCGAGTTGGTTTTTGGTTTGTCGAGTTCGGCTCGACTCAAAATACTTGAGCTCGAGCCCGAGCTCGAGATTTTTATTAAATCTTTGTTCGAGCTCGACTCGATAAGTTAAAATCTCAACTCGAGTTTGAACTCGAACTAGTCTCACAAATGAGTTCGAGTCAAGCCGAGCTCAGCTCGAGTTTGAATTATTTTTTTTTAAAATAAGATTTAATAATTAATAAATTAAATAAATAAAAAAGAACTAATATTGAATTTATACAACTAACAAGTAGAACCTCTATTAAATTATAAAATTTTAAAAAATCTATAAATAATTAATATCTAACTAGTTAATATTTATCTAAAATAACAATATATTATATGCCTACATATATTATTAATACATACACTTAATATGATAGCATATATCTATTTCATATATAGTTCCCACATACTAGTATATGAAATTATTAAATTTTATTGACTAATTATTATACAAATTATAAAATATACCTATGAAGTATGTTCACTATATAAATAATTAGAATACATATTATATATTTAATTATAAAAGTGGTATGCTTATATTATTAGCTAATACATATATACATGCATAGGTGTATGTATATATGTATTAGCTAACGAGTTTTAATCGAGTCGAGCTAACGAGTCGACTCGAGCATAAACGAGCGAGCCTAAACAAGCTTTAGCCGAGTCGAGTCGAGTTTTATCGGGTATGTGTTATTTACAAATCGAGCGGGTATCTGCTTTCACGAATGAGTTTTTTTTTTTTTTTTTTTTTTTTCACGAGTCGAGTTCGATTCGAGTTTAACCGAGCGAGTACCGAGCTGGCTATCAAATAGACTGGTTCATTTACAGCCCTACTCCCATTATTACGAGAACGGTGATGGAATGCAGTGCCATGAAATTACGTGCACTAACGTTGCAACCCAACCGGTGACAAGTGTCCTATTTTGTTCATCTAAATATAGATCTAGAATCAGTTTTAATCTAGTAATAATACATATAGTTATTTTTATGTATTTTTTTACGTATTTTATTGATGTAATTAACTACATTAATTTTTTTAATACATAACTAATCATTTCAGTAGAATATATAAAAAAGTACATAAAAATGATTGCACATAAAATTTTTATTGTAAAAATAATAGTTGTGAAGTCACAACATATCCCCAAAGGTTAAACTGATGGAAATATGCCTGCTATAAAAAAATGATGAAACACATACACAAACAATTCTATGAGAGATAGCAAGATTGGATATTTTGTGATATCACGTAAAATCATTATTTGTCTTAAAATTTTAAACTGATGAAAAAATATAAATTTTATTGTTTAATTTATATCTTATCACTCTCCCTAAATGAGTAAATTTAATACGTGAAATATTAGAGAGTAGAGTTTAAGTTCAAACTTTGGACTTATACTATGATACGATATAAAAATAAAAATAAAATAGAAAAATAAATAGAGAAGAGAGGAGAGAGAATTTGAGTGCTACATTTTTCATTTTTTTTTTTATTCTTAATTGTTGTTTAATACATAAGATCTGTCCCTATTTATAGGTGAATGAGGTCAGCAAAATAATGAAAATATTATAAATCAATTAATTAAATATATTAAAAAATAAATCATATTATCAAATATATTAAAATATTATAAATATATTTTATAATAAATATGGCTACGATGTATTAAACAAGGGTCGCAATGTCACAGCAATACATGTGCAGTATTAAGTAATTAAGCGTAAAAGATCTGATCTTTTACATCTTTCTGCAAAATTCAAAATTTGACTCCAAAAGCTTCTTCTTTTTGTGCCCTTGTTAATGAGACCATAGGGTCCATTAACGTTCAACTGATGGTCCATCCTAAGAAAATGGGCCAAAGCCCAACTTCTTCTACTAGATCAGTCGACTTCCAACCGACTATTTGATCCAATAGCATCTCTTGCGGGACGCAAAATATCTGAGAACGGGCTGCAGGTTTATGAGCGGTAATATATGACGTGACTAGTAAAATTTAATATGAAAACGAAACAAAATGAATGGATTTGAGATTGATATGAATGAGTTCAAATCAAAACATGTTGATTTGTTAAGACATAATTAATAAATAAGTTAATAATGGGTCAAACTGCTTGACCTGGAATCAACTCGTTTAAATTTTATTTTAAAATTACAATTTTATTATTATTAGATTGTAATATTAGTATTTTTCAATATATTTATGTTTTATTGTTGAGACTACAATTTTGAACCTATGCTCGTATTTGTTATCATAGGGTTTGTAATATTTGTTTTATTATAAGTCAAAATTTAAAAAATATTGATATTTTTTTGTTAGTAAGTAGTCTTATTGTTTTTTAGCTATTGTGACTACTAATAAATATAAATTTTAATTTTTATATGAAATTATGTTAATCATGTCAAACAAATTATGTGTGTTAGTTGAAGACATTTACATTAAATGAGTTCAAATGAGTCGTGTTGTCTTATTTCTAATAAATTATTAAATAGATTAAAATAAATCAAATTTGGATTGACTTATCACTTATATAATTGAATGTCCATACCTTAACACGACCTGGGAACACGAATTGCCACTCCTTTGGATAGCTCTTGGACGACCAAATCCTAAATAAACTCCTTAAACAATTCCAGAATATTTTCGCAAGTCATCAACAAAAAATGATTGGAAGAATAAAGCATGAGAGTATGACCCGCTAATAAGAGACACACCTTCAACTCAAACTATGCAATTTAGTACATGAACTTATTATATATAAAAATATATATATTTTATATTGTTGCGTTTGCCAACAAAAAAACATATATAATTCTCCAACTGATCATCATCATCTTTATCTAGACTGCTATATATATACACACACTATTATGATTTATAGTAATTTAGCAACGTATGTAAAGGAAAATGATTTGTAAAGTTTCAGCTAGAGTGGGTAGGTTTCACGCACGCATTCCCTTAAAAAATTAAGTAAATTTAGAATAGACATAAAAGAACTCATTTTTTAATAATGAATCTCACGTTTTTTAAATGAAGTACGTAAGGCTAGTTTGAACATCCTAAATGCGAAATACTATATTTAACATTATTCACATATATATATATATAACTATTTTATCTGCATATAATTAAGGCAAATTATGAAAATGCTGTTAATTAATGTATGCTTGATTCTACTCTTAAAATATTTCTTTCGGCCTCCCGAAAAGTATTATGAGAAATCATGTTTGCTGTTGTTCATGATTCCTGTCTTCATTAACACTCCAAATGTACCTTTATTTAAGAGTTGATGATCTTTTGTTAGGAGGCCCACCAAAGTGGTTCCGATTCCATTCTCCACTCTCATGCTAGCTAAGCTTCAAATGCTATTATATATCCACTATCCTTTTCTTCTCCGTGGTCAACCTAATTGCCTATGTAAACGTGTACGTGGGCGTGCATGGCCTACATATTAATTCTTTTGAAAATTTAATATTGTTCTTCATTATTACACCTTTCAGCCAATGATCACACAATCCAACATAGCATAGATAGTAATTCTATGTTCCCAAAAAAAAAAAAAAAATTCATCCTATCATGTTTATGATCTATGCAAATATTTTAGAGTTATACTACATAGAGTCATTTTTATGTATTTATTACGCACTCTATTGGTGTGATTGACCAAAACAATTATTTATATTAAAAAAATGATGCAGCCAATTACATTAGTGGAGTATGTAAATGAGTACATAAAAATAATTGCACAATATTTTAACTGCAAAATAGAGATTTATTTTTTATTATCTTTATTTTGATACCCATTTCTAATCCATTAATATATAATCGATCATGCATATATATGGGATATATACAATGAAATATAAAGTAATTAGTAATTAAAAAAATGAAAATATGGGTTAAATTTCTAAATATAATAACATGGGAAGTTATATAAATGTATACTTTTATTTTTTTTTACAAGTCCAACATATATATTTTATGACATTCCAAAAAGTAAATCCCAATTAATTTATCTTATATTATTGTGGAAGGGAGCTGCGAATATTAAAAAGTGTTTTGTCATTTTATTCAAGTAAGTGCATACACACATCAACGATCAGATCATCAAAATAGACTTTCTATATATGTTCCCTTCCGCTTTTTGGAGTATTTCTCCTCTCATTATCATGGTTAGAGTTTAGAACATTTGAAAAAACTGGACAGAGCAGTACGTACGAACCTTTTTATTATTTTCGCATAATTAAGATAAGCATACGAATTGAAGCATATATCCAAATATTTGAATGCCCATCTGATCTACTTAATGCCCATCGAAGTGACCGTTTCTATCTTTTCATCGAATAATCAGTTCCTCATGATCAAGACTTCCATGCAGTTCAGTGATTGATTGATCTTATATATAGTTGCATGCATGCAGCCCGGCCTAAATGCAGCTGTCATTTGCTTTCTTTCCGCAATGCTTAATAAGAATATATATATATAATGCAACACAAAGGTGATGATGATGAAGAACTTTGAAATGCGAATCTTTGTTCTTTCTGATGAAGAACTTATTGGTAAACAACTGGGTTCAGAAGAATCGAATCTTACATATATGAATGCATTTCTTTTCCTGGCTTGCTTATCAGTTGAAACTTTATTGATTGTTCTGTGCAGTATCTAGAGCCTGATGCCTTTCTCACAGATAGAGCACTATCTTCCTTAGCATATATAATTATCTAGTCTTTTTCTTCTAGAAAATTGTATATATTATGTATGTGATTTCTATAAATATTTTGTTACTAATAATTAAATTCAATAGGTAACTATCCGTATTCGAGTACCATTGATCTGCATGGTGGTCCCATGCATGCAGTTCAAGTAATATATTGATCATCATGCCTTTCGGTAACTATATATATTAATATTTAGTGATTATTATTATTATTATTATTAGTGTCTAATTATTAATATTCAACTATCTAAGTACTGCTTAACCATATATATAGCTTATCATTGCAGTATTGATCTATCGTAATGTCATAATGCTAGTTTTTACAAAAGTCTTGGTTTTGGAATTTATGTAAGGGTAATAATGCTAGATACAGTTGCTAGCGCCTTACACACTCATTTTGAAAATAAATGGGATTTACTATTAAAAAAAATATATTTTTTATATGGATTCTAAATTTATCTATTTTTTTTAAAGGGAGTACGTGGGACTTGCACATTCTAGAACTGTAAATTTTTTATTTCTCATTTATATAATCCTCAAGTGTTTTTTAATTTGTATACGTCATTCCTTTATCATATAAACGAGTGTAGTTAGTAATAAAATAAAAAATACGGTCCCTTATTTAAAAATAAAAAATAAAAATAAAAACCTTTAGATAATGATCAATCAAATGGGACCAAAACAAGAAAAAAAAAGGTAAATATAATGAGGAACTGAATATTTTTGGAATTATTATAGCCTTTGAAGACAGCCTTTCTATGTATGCATGGAAATTGGAAACAGGAAGGGATCAATTGAGTTCGGTCTTCGAGGGAATTTCTAGAAAAGAGTTTTGTGGTCCTTACTGGGCTTTTTTTTTGTTCTTCATAATAAAGTAGGTGCAGACTTGAAAAAGTATTCGATAGGCTTCTTTTGGATGTCACTTTTTGGCCCATCTGAAACCCATGTAGTACATTCACCTCAAAATTAGCTGCATCTCAACAATATCGCTCGTATTAATAAAATAAGAAAAATAATATTTATAATCATAAAATACATAATTATTACATAATTTTTTTTAAAAAATAAATAGATATGAGATTTATACGAAAAAAATTATTGTTTTAATAATAGACCTCATTCTTTTTTAAAATTACTGAGTAGTTCTTATGCATTTTACGACTGTATATGACATTATTTTAAAATAATTTGTTATTTATAAAAGTTGGTGTTTTAATATATTCTTTCTTATGAAAATTTTATTTTTAGAAAAATAGAGAAATATAATTTTTTTAAAGGGTATGATTAAAAAAGAAAAAAAAAATTCACACAGCAATGCGTTTATGCATCGTATAAGAATTATAAAAGAAAAACAAAAAATAGTAAAAAAAAAAAAAAATAGGAATCTGATGGCAGTGAGAGAGGTTAAGAAAAGAAAATCCTTTAAAGGGAAAAAGAGGGATGTTTTTGACGCCAGTCGCCAGACAAAAGGGATATTCAGAAGGACGCGTGTCACGAGGAGAATCTCTCTCTCTTTCTCTCTTTATAGATTTCCTTTTTTTTTTTTTTTTTTCCTCTTTAGCTTTCGTTTCTTTCTTTCACAAAAACATAGAAAACAAAGAAAAGGAAATTAAGGGAGGGAGAGGAATCTGCAGACTTGATAAAAAAGGTATAGGTTGGAGGCTTCTACCACAAGACGCCATTTGAGTAAAAGCCCTACAGTAATGGGGGCACACACAGTACTACTTTCTCTCTTATCCAAGGGGAATACGATGTATGCAGTGAGGATGATCTCTTCGATCTCTTCCACAGTACCTTACCTAGCTGACTTGCCTTTAATTATGATATTTGAAGTAATAAAATGCGTATGCGTTGTCGTGTATTTTTTTAGAAAAATATGAGTAAATATGAGACTTGTATGAAACACTAATTTTTGTAATAACGAATTTCATTTTTTTTAAAAAGAGTGCATGTCGCTTATACAATTCATGACAATATCTAACATTATTCTTAAATATATATATGAAAAATTCTATATATGATACTACCATCCTATTTGTATCTCATTAAGTAAGATATGACATATTTATTACCAGTAAATGATCATTTATTTTGCATGCTTCTTCTTTATCATCAAATGATAATAAATGCACCATATCATATATAGTGGAGATGCAAATGAGATAGTGGTGTGGTGTGATGTATAGAATTACTCATATATATATCATGTAAGAAAAATTCTATGCACCATACTATCATTCTATTTGCATCCCATTAAATAAAATGTGACATATTTACTATAATTGAATGATAATTTATTGCATGCTTCTTTTTTATTAAATAATGATAAATGAGCCACATCATATATAGTGAAATATAAATGGGATGATAGTGTAATGTATATCATTACTCGTAATGTAAATATGCATAATGAATCATCAGGTGGGTCGGCCCATCCTCCATGCCCATCATGACTAGCTAGCCGCGATATTGATCATGGCTTTTACAATATATATATATATATATAAGTATAGGAATAAGTACTAGTAGACTAGTGTAGGATAATTCTTATACCTAACTTATAGTATGACATGATTTCAATTTATTATATTAATATGCCCGCACAGTAGTACTACGGTCATGCATTATACATACCGACCCGGACCCGAATTGTTGGGGAGGGGTACGTAATTCATGAACGCTACCAAAGTTGGTCGAGATTTGAGAGAGAATCTTCTTACCTTCCTAGCCACTTCATAAAAGTCAGCAGTAGCTAGCTAGCAGCTAGCAGGAGAAGATTCCTCTCTCTTCATCAGGTGGTTTCTTTAATTAAATTTATATAATTCTTTTTTCCTTTTAAACTTTGTGGGTGCATGGATCTCTTAATTAATTTGGTTGCGTTTAAGTATTGAAGTGATCTAATATATTTTATAAATAATAAAAAAATAATAATAAAATAATAAAATATGTTGAAAATACTCCACTATCGATATTGGCCCTTAAGAGTCGTAGAATTTGGACTTACATGCGCACCTAGCTAAGATATTCCTTCCTTAAGGGAAACATTAATAATTATTTTATTCTTAATTTACGATGAATATATCATGTCTCCTTTTAGATTACATATTCATATTCCCTCACGATCTTCTCCATGCACTCATTTTTAGAGCAATTATGCAACTTTTGAAGCCAGAAAGAAAGTAGGTTGTATACATAGTGCTTGCATGCAGGAATATTATTGATACTAAGCCCCATTAATTTTATATGATGACATATATAAGTTAAATCATATAAGAATCATTAACTCATGATACTATAAGGAAAGATAGATCAATATCTTGGTAAGGATACAATTTGGCCGTACACGTGTCTAACCTCCAAATTACAATTACTCAACTTACTACACCTTTAAAATAAATAAAACTGGTGTTGGATAACCGTTAAACAAAAGTAAACTTTATACGATAGAACCTTCAAATTAAGGTTACTATTCTGTTCCTTACTGAAGGTTGATTATTGAGTAAAAGAGGCTCGAAGGTAGGGGACAAGGAATAAAACCAAAAATAAAAACTAAAAGCAAAAGAACTTAAGAACAGAAGAGAGAGAGAGAGAGAGAGTCATCTTTGGTTGGTTATTTTAAATTGGTACGGTGCACATTAGGTTCTAAAACCAGTTCCTAAGCACATGACCCTCTATTCTCAGACTCTCTGATTCCTTCTCTCAGAGCATCTCTCTCATTTTTAGCTTTTTTTAACCTTTGTTCTTTGCAAGAAGTTACCAATATTCCTCTGCTTTATCCTCTTGCTTTTCCTTTTATTCTCTCTCTCTAAACTCTGCATGCTTTATTCCATTTGAACTCGTCCCTAAAAAGAGGACGATCCTCCCTCGATCCTCCTTGAGTTCACAAACAACATCCTTCTGTCTATCTCTGCTCTCTCTCTCTCTCCCCTTCGCCCACTTGAACTCAAACCTAAAGAAAGAAGCCAAACATCAACTTTTGCTCTTGTTTGTTCCCACATAGTTCCTGTTTTTGTATGAACATTACTACAGTTTTTTGTTGAGCAGCGCTCTTGCTGTTTTACGTAACGATCGTAAATGGCATCCCCTTTGGAACTAAGCCTGGATTTCAAGCCCCACAGCTACTCTAAGCTTCTGAAGTCTTTTGGAGGCCAAAGTGAACAGACCCAGAAGCTCGAAGAATTCCTTTCTCGCCTCGAGGAAGAACGCCTCAAGATTGATGCTTTCAAGCGCGAGCTTCCCCTTTGCATGCAACTTCTTTCCAATGGTACCATATTTCAGCTTTCTTCCTCATGCAGGTTGACAAGCTTAAAAATATAGCTTATTCAAGATCTTAAACAGGCCTTGATTGTTTCTTGATGCTTAGATTTACCGGTGGAATCACTATAAGAGAAGCGAGCTTTTGTTATCACAATTTAGTAAATACTCATAGATAGACCTTAAGATTCAAATATTATTTTACTAACTATGAATATTGTCTTAGGTTCCAACTAGGGATATAGTTTTCTTTGTGTGTGAATTGAATTATTGAACTCATCTCTTTGAGTCAAAAGTAGCCCGTCATTCAACACATTTGTAAAGAATTAAAGCATACGATATTTCTACCTCAAGATAGATACGTAAAGAAAAATAAGAATGATAACAACTACAATAAGAAGAACAAGGAAAAAAAAAAAAAAAAAAGAAGAAAAGAAAGTATAGCCTCGTAGTCCACCAAAGAAAAACTAAAACAAAAAAGGAATAACATGCAATGGAACTTTGCTGATATTTTGTAAATTATTGGTCTGTATATGTTGTTTCTACATATGCCAATTTTTTTACTAACTTACCTTTCTTTTTTTCCCAGCTCTGGAGGCTCATAGGCAGCAGCTACGGGCCTACAGAGCAAACCAAGGTCCGAGGCCGGTTCTTGAAGAATTCATACCCCTCAAACAATCAACATCTGAGAGCTCAGAGAAATCATCAAACAATTCTGACAAGGCAAACTGGATGACATCCACTCAGTTATGGAGCCAAGCAAGTGACGGAACCAAACCACAATCCACAATTCTATTCCATAAAGAACCCGAGATCGGCTTAGATACTTGTCCAAAACTAGCTTTGGATAGCAAGCAGAGAAATGGAGGGGCATTCCACCCTTTCTCCAAAGAAAGGGACTCGTTCCCGAGTCCAAATTTGAGGGCTCTTCCTGATTTGGCTCTTGCCTCTGCCGAGAGACAGTTGGAGGATAAAAAATGTTTGGAGACTGAGAATGGGATTTCTTCTCCCAGAAGAGAGGATACCGGTAAGGGTGGCAGTTGTGGGGTCGGGGTTGAGCAAGCAAAACGACCTGGTAATTCTTCAGATGGGCAAACGACTGCAACAACTACAGCTCCTCACACAAATCAGACTCACAGGAAAGCAAGGAGGTGCTGGTCACCAGATTTACATAGGAGATTCGTGAATGCTCTTCAGATGCTTGGTGGTTCTCAAGGTAACGTGGATCCTTTCTATTTTCTAATAAATAAGATGCTATAATGATTTTTTAAAGATATTTTAGAGCACGCAAAATGAACAGTTTCAATTGATAAACACTCCATGAATAGATCGTGCAGATAAGAATCATACAACTAATTATACTGTCATCATCATTCGTCAATATCTGCACCATTTTCATTATTTATATTTCTTTAGATTTTTGACTAATATTTTGGGTCATGGAAACAGTGGCAACTCCAAAACAGATCAGGGAGCTGATGAAGGTCGACGGTTTGACCAATGATGAAGTGAAAAGCCACCTGCAGGTATCTCTCTCTCTCTCTCTCTCTCTCTCTCTCTCTCTCTCTCTCTCACAGATATGGAGGTAGGCATGAAAGAGCCTTTGTACTATCTTAACAAGCCCTGACAACGTACCACACTGCATAACAATTCATATTCTGTAAAAACGTTGTACAGAACTGAAATATATATTAACTTCTACCTTTATCTCTTTTTGTATGCAGAAATACAGGCTTCACACCAGACGACCCAGCCCAAACCCCCAAGCAGCCGGAGCCCAAGCACCGCAGCTCGTAGTCCTAGGTGGCATATGGGTGCCACCAGAGTATGCCACAGCGGCAGCAGCAGCTCATACCGGAGCCTCAGCCCTATATGGTGCACATCCTGCCTCCCATGCACAACCACACTACTGTGGACCAGCAGTGCCACAAGAGTTCTATGCTGCACCACCCCCTCCACCTCACGGCCACCAGTTACACCACCACAGTCTCCACCACCAACTCCACGTGTACAATGCCACGTGCCAGAACAATAGCTCACCTCAATCCGATGCCAGAGGGACAAGAGATCTGTACCTGTCGGAGAGCATAGAGGATGGCAAGTCGGATAGTAGCAGCTGGAAGGGTGAGAGTGGTGAGAATGGAGGGGAGAGAAAAGGGTTGGGTGCACTTAGAAGAGATCAAGATGGTGAGGAAAGCAATGGAAGTGGGATCACTCTCAAGTTCTGATCAGGTTTAATTATGGTAGAAAGCATTTAGAGTTTAGCTAGGGCTTTTAGGGTCTAATATGTTTTCACAAATCCCATTAATTTGTTTATTCTATTATTGTACGTTAAAAAACATATCTGGGAGGGAGGGTAAAAAGGGCATAATGGAAATGGAAAAGTGTGTGTTTGTTTTGTTTTCCGTGCACTCTTGATGTCCTCTCCTAATTCTAAAAGTTTAAAGATTGATTATATGGGATTTGGCTTTTTCTGGAATTTCTGCCCTTTACCGTGTAATGACTGATTTGCCCTTAATGTTTACAAGGAGATTTGATTAGTTCAGAAAAAATAAAATCTTTATAAAAGTTAGAAGCTAATAATTTAAATGTACTCTATATAATGAATATGGAATTTTATAATCTAAACTATTATAGTAAAGATAATAGGTGGACAATTCGCTCGATATTAGCAGGCGAGCAGATGGATTAAAGGTTAATAAAAAAAAAAGTACTACTACATCTATAAAAGAATTATATAAAATAATCTTACAAACTGATGTTATTTCATCTTATCTGTTAAATTTATTTTATAATAAAAATAATTTTACAATCTAACAAATCATATTAATTTATAAAAATATTGTTTTTGTATAATCTTTTTGTGAATAAAATATTTTTCATAAAAAATATACGTACGGGTGCATCCACCTGTATGTTAATATAGCCTATATATGAAGAAAAAAACTCTAATCTACTCGATCTCTTACCTTGAGACTTTCTTCTCCCAACCACTTATCTCTTAATTTCTCCTCCTCCTCCTCTTCTTATCTCATTTTCACCTTCTTCTTGTCATTAGGGTAGAGACTCGCGGCCATAGTTGTGGGTTTCTCTGCTTGAGGTTGAGACCTTCAATTTGATGATTGAGCTTCTCTCTGTTTTTTAATGTTATTTATATTATATCTTATAGTTATTGCTCCAATATCGATATATACACATTAACAAATCGCGTTTATACATACATACATATATATATATATATGTATTTAAGCATGATATATCGTAGTAATACCATATACAACTTGATTTTATCTTCTTTTATACATAAAATATTTAGATTGTGCAGTTATATTTTTTACTATAAAGATAAGAAATGTTATGTTAATTTATGTATAAGAGTACTCACTCAAATTGAGTTTTATACAAATTAAATAATTTAATAATTAATTAAAATTTATATTCACGAACAACTAATTCAATAAACGAACAAAACGGAATTTGATTTGGGCGTTTAATGTCCTTTCTAGTTTCAGGTAATTCATATTTCATTTGGCCAAAAGTTGGCTTCTAGCTTGTTCTTCAAAGGAAAAAACTTTAACAGTACAAGAATATATGATATCCATATCAGAGAACCCTTTTTTACACTTTTGTAAAGTAAATATTCTTCTAGTAAATTGTGGAGATTTTACCAAATGATCTGTTGATTTCTTCTCTATCCTTTTTCTGTTCTTTTTTCTTTTCTGTTTTTTTCCCCCCTTGCTTAGGGGGTGGATATTATCAGTCTTTGTAGAGATGTTAAGATAAACAATAATGGTGTGAAGGCAGCTTGGTCTTTTGCCCAATTATTAGGGGCCGGGACTGAAAAATGGGGTTTACAAGGAAGAGGCACCGAAAGCATTTAATTGCCTGGTTTCCTTCCAGTGTCCCTCTCAGCTTTCTTAAAACATGTAGCCAGTGCTTTCTTAGATCCTATCTTTCGTTCTTTTTCTTGGTTAATTTAGGCAGCATTTTAATTTTGATCATTGCATGGTTAATTAAGATTATGCTCCATATAATGGGTGGGCATCCACACCAGTTACAGATCTCAAGGTTTAAACTTTAATGTAAGAAAAAATCTATTCATCATTCTCTATTTAATATCTCATGATGTGGTATTAGATGATAGGTTGATAAGTGCGTACTAAAATCTTAACATGGAACAACGTATTGCCTTTTGTTAGGACCCCATCCCGTAAGCCAGCATTATCACTAACATCAGTTCTAAAATTGTTCTATCAACAAAAGCTTGCAAGCAATAGTTTGAGTTAACTATGTTCCACAAAATATCTTCCATTGCGACATGATGTCACGACTTTACACATTGCCACACGGCTGGAACTCATCCTTAAGCCAACATCATCAGCAACATTGGTTTCTACCATGGCTGTATCAGCCATGGTAGAAAGTTCGAGTAATACTATGTGCCACCATACATCCTCGATCCATCCTGACTTCATGATCGATCTAAACGAAAGTGCTTCCTTTTTCCTATTGTAAATAACAGGGAAGGGGAATCGAAGGACAAAAGGGAGACTAAACCTCCACCTAGACAAGTAAGACTAAACTCACACCACCTTACCATGTTAAAAATAACAGAAGGCTAAACCTTTTAACTGATTATCACGGATTAGCATATCTTAAGCTGATTTGTTAAATTATCATCATGTATGACCTATTGATATGTTGCTATATACAGCTGATAAAAATTGTCAATTAAACACTCTTTTCTCTGCCTATACATATACAGATGTACAGTCAATTATAATTTCAACTTCTAAAACATGTTTGTATGCTAATATCATGCTAGTTACATGTGTAATAACTGCTCATTCAATACGCGCGTCATGCTGAAATGACATTAGAGTCACAACAAATTAAACTTGTATGCAGCGTGCTTATACAAGACTACACTGTCATGCAAACCCACAAACAATTGAGTCCAGATCGTGTATTGTACTGATGTGTAAAAATGAAGGATCTCATTTGCAAGGCTCCAAATACATACAAGACAAACCTGGAGTTCTTCTTCAAAACTTTTAAGTTGTTCAGAGTAAGCTTTCCCTTTCAGTAAACATTTATACAGCTGCAGAATATTGACACAAGGCGACCATTCCCAAGCAACTGATATTTCCTAATAGCCCATTTAGAACCAAGGTAATTACCTTGGTCAACTGCATCTGATTGTATGATGTATCTTTCTTTAAAGCAATCAACGCATCCTCCAATTTCTACATTTATTAATCAAATTTAGAGTGACGACATGAAGGGCATTAAAGGACTTGGAGTGGTGATAAGAGGAAAATTATTGGAACAATACTGGGGCTCAAAAATAAGTGCTATATGATTGAAACAAGTTATATACATTTGATTTCTGTTAATCCATACAAGTTTCTGCTTCTCTTCTACCCTCTCCTCCATCTAGGAAATCAAACAAAACAAAGAATCTTAGTTTCTTTTTGCCAACAAAAATAGTGGTTTAAAGATAATAAATAGAATGTACGTTGCCAAACAAGCTTATGGAAAGCCTCGGTTGGATGGTGATGGGCATGGCGATTGTGTGTCCAAGTTAAAGCAGGCTTTTAGCCTTTTATTCACAAAAGTTTTGGTACACCTTACAAAAAATCGAGTACTGCTCATTAGCATCAGGCAACCAATTGGATGCACAACTTGGGTAACATGATCAGTCAGTAAAAATATGGACGTGATTCTCGTATTTTAGATCATAAAGAGATGACTAACCTCATCTTTCAGTTCATGATCAAGCCTATGAATTGATCTCTCCAATTGTTCTTTTACCTGAAAATGGCAATGAGACAGATGTAAGCTAAAAGTTTATTGACACATTATAAAACATCAACAAGAAAATCTAAATTGTTGTGCTTACCTGGTTTTTGTAATCATCAATTGATTCGGGGGAAAGTTCCATACCATACCTGGCATTAAAATCAAAACTGCAGGGGAGAGTTGTGTTAAGGGGAGGAGATTATAATGACATGAAGCTATTGCTATGCACAAAAGTTCAGTGGTTCATCATGAATTTCATCTGAATAGAAGTAGAATCTACTCAACAGGCGATACAATAAAATTAATTCCATGTACGATATTTAGTTACCAAAAATATTCAAGGTTACCACCTAAGTATCAAGGTATGTTCTAGACATAAAAATCAGCTACAGCCTATATTACCAATGTGTTCCTAGGATTATAATTAAAAATGGTGCGCTCCTAGCTAGGATTATAATTAAGTATGGTTAACCAAGGTATACTTTATCAGGAGCCAACAAAATATTGGTTCTCAAAGAGTCAGTCAAACCCTATTCAAGACTGTTTCATAGCCAAAGTTTAGCTGGATATACAAAGTTAATTAGCTGAAGTACCAGCTTATCAAAGTTATCTAGCTCCACCAGCTTTATATTCCATGTCTAGAAATTTTTAAACCAAATCAATGACTGGGAGAAACAAAACAATCACAAAGAATCTATCAGCCTTAATGATTCCCCCTCCATATCATCTTCTGGTCACTCATTAACAGAAAATTTCTACCAAACTAGTATCACTCTCTCATTGAGCAAGTACTTTTTTTTTAATTGGCACCGGGTGTCTGAGAACAAAAACATGACTAATCCTGGGCCTATGCAGGCCCATACCACTTGAGCCAATCCCTAGGGGTTCTCAGTTTAGCAAGTACTTGAGGCTTCTGGGTTTTCTTTGGTACATTTTCTGAAAAATTACACTTTGCTCTCAAATTATCAAGGCTTTTGCATTTTGCAGCCCAAACTATCAAAAGACATTGCACCCTTCAACTACAAAAACTTATAATTTGCATTCGATCTCGTTCACTTTTGACAGTCAAGATAAATGAAAAATAAGTGTTGTGGCATAATTAATCTTAATGGCCAGATCTAAATAGAGGGTGCAAAGTGTCAGTTTTGGTAATATGAGGGTGTAATGTGTTAGACTCGGTAATTTATGGTGCAAAGTCTAAAACTCTTGGTTGTCTGAGGGTGCAAAGTCTAATGCACTTTCCAACATTCTCTATAGTCTTTCAGGCGTAAAAACTAAACATGAGTACGAGATGAAATGCACAAAGTAGTTGCCTTTTTCCTTTTCTTTCTCTGGATATATAAGTGATATTTGTACAGAAAACGTAAAACACGTTCTGAGCTCATCCATAAAACATTGATTAAAACAAAAAATAATGCCAAGATTTCTACTTTACAGAGATACTTAATTTGAAAGCTTCCTGTGAAGCAACAGATAATTTGTCATTTCAGTTTACTTGGTCTCAATGCAAAAGAGTTCACCAGGGAAATCATGAAAAATCTTGGTTAAATGGTTAGAATTTTGTTCTAAACTTTAATTTTTCTTTCCGCCAATTAGAAAACAATCTATTTTTTCTTATATTATAAGAAATAGATAAGCTCGAGTTCGGACTTGGTTCATTTTTACTTGAACTCAAAGCGAGCTCTAAACAGGGCTGGGATGGGATTCAGAGATTTAGAAAGCTTCAATTCTGCCATGTTAGCCAAACAGGGCTGGAGATTTCTACAAAACCCACACTCTTTGGTTGCACAGGTTTTCAAAGAGAAGTATTTTCAAGATACAGATTTCCTAAAGGCAAAACTAGGAAGATGTCCTTCATTTATTTGGAGGAGCATATGGCATGCAGGAGGTTTGCTAAAAGAAGGATTGCAGTGGAGGATTGGTAACGGGTCTAAAGTCAAGATATGGGGGGAGAAATGGTTGCTTACCCCTTCATCCTTTTGTGTGCAATCAACCCCTAAAATTCTGAATAGAAATGATAGAGTGGAAAGGCTCATAAATGGACAAACCATGGAATGGGATGAAGCTCTAATTCACGATATCTTCGAAGAAAGGGAAGCAAACCAGATTTGTAGCATTCCTATAAGTAAAATGGGGGTGGAGGATAGAATAATTTGGAGATATACGAAGGATGGTCAGTTTACTGTTAGGAGTGCATATCATGTGGACATGGACAAAAAAAGGAAAAGAGAGGGAGAGCCTTCTGAGGTAGTGACCAATGAGGCTGAATGGAAAAGTATTTGGGAGATGAATGTGCCAGGGGTTGTAAAGCAGTTCATATGGAAGGCAGCAAACAATATTCTTCCCACACGAAGTAAGCTGTTTAAGAAAAAGATAGGAGAGAATTCTTTATGCCCAATATGTCAAAAACATGAAGAAACAGTGACTCATGCTATATGGAGTTGTCCCTCAGCCAGTGATGTATGGTCAGAATTCACAAATCCAGTGCAGAAATGTGCAGCTGCAGAGCATGACTTCCTAGAACTATGGGGAAAACTCATCAACAGGTTTAATAGAGACGAGTTAGAAGAGATTGCAACAACTATGCGTAGAATATGGCTAAGAAGGAATCTTTTCATCTTTGAGCAGAAGTTTTACAGTCCACGAGAGTTGGTTTTGAAGACAAATGAAGGGCTGGAAGATTTCAGATCAGCCAATATTTTATTGAAGGAAAACAGACCAGGTGGAGTGAGAGGTGGACTGGATAGGAGATGGAAGAAACCTGGAACAAATGAAGTCTTAGCCAATTGGGATGCTGCTCTAGATACAAAGAACAGGACTATGGGGATGGGGATTGTTATTAGAGATGTAGATGGTGAAGTTCTAGCCTCAGTTTGCAGCAAAAGGCTCAATGTTGATCATCCAACACTCGCTGAATGCCTTGCTCTTTGGAAGGCAATTGAAGTCTGTAAGGATCTTGCTTTTTCAAAGGTGATTTTGGAAGCTGATGCAGAAGCAGTAATAAAGAAAGTGAACAGCGTGGAGGAGGACTTATCATGGATGGGGCATATCATTGAAGATGTAAAGATTGTTCTAAAAGGTAGAAAGGATTGGAAGGTGAGGTTTATACCAAGAGAGGGAAATAATGTAGCCCATTTATTGGCAAAGCATGCTTTAACACTAGATGGAGAAGTTATATGGATAGAGGAAGGGCCAAATGTAATTACAAGCTCTCTGATTAGAGACAAAAACTGTAATAGTTGAGGAATACAAATATACGTGATTGTTTCAAAAAAAAAAAAAAAAGCGAGCTCTAATATAATTAATAGAGCTTATAAATTCAATATTATTACCGTACTGAAGCCTGAATTAGAATTGGCCAGTAGATGATCCACTACAACAGAATTAGCTCTTTTGGGATGAAAATTTTCGTCCCAAATTATAGGGATTTCATTCCAGTAAATATTTTGGGACAAAAAAAATTCGTCCTAAGGTCGTTCCTACAACACTGTCTTAGAAGATATTTTGGGACGAAAATCACCATTTCATCTCAAAATATATCTTTTGGGACGATTTTGAAATTAATCTTTCGATACCGTTCGAGTGGTTAATTTTTTTTTTGTCACGGCTTAAGTTCATTCCAGAATATCGTTTGAATAGTTACTATTTTACGTTCGAACGATATTAAATTGTTTGAATGATTGAAAAAATATGTTCGAATGAGTACAAATTTTGAGAACATTCGAATGGAATAAAATAGCTTTCCTTTTAAACGTTAAAGGAATAGATCGAACGGTAAAAGAGATCGAACAGATAAAAGTTATGTTCGAACGCTATGATAATAAATTGCGTTTGAACGTTATTTGATCGTCTGATGTCGTTCGACGTTTTAATCAATGGTGTTCGAACGTTACATGGTCGTTCGAATGATAACTATTTTATTAAAACCCTATAATAATAAAAAACCAAATAAACATTCATAATATTTGAAAAAAATACATTAGAAACTGTTTAATACTAACGAAAGTTTTATAATAAGTGCGAACTAATAAATAACCGTGAGACTGGCATTTTTCATACATAATTAGATAATCTCATAATCTATATGTAAAAAATCATCGGTTTCTTGGAGGCCTGTACTGTTGTATAAGCTGCTGCATTTGGAGTTGTATCTCTCTCCTGAACTCTTATTGTTGTTCTTCATGTTGTTTGAGGCATGTCTCCATATCTCCTTGTTTTGCCAATTGAGCCTCTAACTCATGTTGCCTTGCAACCAATTCTTCGATTCGTATTCTCTTGCGCTATAGAGGCCGTAGAGGCAAACCCGGAAGAAGAGGAAGATGGAGAAGGTTTTACATAGTGACCCAAACCCCTCAAATATCATGAACATTGACCCAGAACTTGTGTAAAACTATCAACATCATTTGTTGAGGAATTTTGATATGACGCAGATTCAGCATATATGACAACCATTTTATCCTACACATAAGATAAAGAGTTAATATCATCATAAATATTCTAATATATTTATTTAAAACAAATTATAATACTTACATAATTTTCACGGGTATCGGGATGACTCCACTCTCCATTACGATTCGTATATGATGCAGCATATAATTTTGTCAGATCATAATTAGTATCTGAATCTTGCTACAATAAATATTTGTTAAGATATAAAGTCATTAGGATTCATATATTCAGTTAACTATATACAATAAAAAAAAATAGTAATACCAATTTCTTAGAGAGGCGATGGAAAGATCTTGAGCCTGCATGATGATTAATCTTCAATTTCGATCTATTTGTTTTGTTTATAGAATTTCGCTCTACATAGAAATTGAAAATATTAGAAAGTGAAATTAAAAATAGGATAACTAAAATAATTAATTTAATTATACTTTATGTGATGGATTCTCAAACATGTCACAAAGTTTTTCCCACTCAGAAGGTTGGATATCTTAAAAAGGATGTTGGCGTGCATTTTCCATATTCTCGAACTTATTATAATGCTCATGACACATCGTCTTATATTTGCAGAATGCATTACTCATAAGCTCTTCCACAGTCTTACGTTTCTCTCTCCGACCAAAATTTAATTCGAAATCATCCTTGAAAAAAATTTATACAAACATATATTTATAATATTCTAACTTTAAGTAAAATATAAAAATTTAATTTACTAAATAAATGTTTAAACATTACCAAACAACGCTTATTGATAAGCTCTTTAACATCGTGAGGGACTTTCTTCCATGAACTCGTTGCCAAAGGTGCATAAGTTCGTGTAAGAGCACACACATGCGATGCAAGCCAAGCTGCTGATTGTCCTTCGCCTCCGGTATGTTCGTCAAGAATGTTAATCTTGATCTTACCCACCTTACGATATTTTTCTAACGTCACGTCTCTAGTAGTGCCTCGACCTTGACGAGATTGTACTGTGAACTCTATAAAATATAACATTGTAATCAATTTTCTATTATAACCTTAATTAATAACTTTTATGACTATTAGAATTTTACCTTGTTCTGTAGAGTCAATCTCTAATGGTGAGTCTAAAGGAGAGCTAGGAACAGGTGGAGATGGGATGTGGACTTCCTTTATCTTCGGTGGCATAATTTCAGAAAATTGATACAATATTCATTAAGTAAAATAGTACTCATCAAATGTAATGTGAACACATAATTGGTCAATCATAATCTGTATCAGTATCATTTGACAATTCGGTTTCATCGTCTGTAGATACTTCAGATGATTCAACATTTTGCTCAATTGTCGCATCAACAATTTCAGCCTCAATATCTTCTCTATTTAATGGAATCACCTCATACTGGCTCAAATTCACAAACAAATTAAAGATGGGTTGACTCTCTTGGTATGCTTCACGAGTAGAGGGATCATTTTCTTCTTTATCTCGTTCTTCCGCCTGAGGGATAATATCATATATATTTATTGGAGAATATTTTTGTACTACTCACCATTGATTTCCTAACTTTGGGTCATCTAAGTAGAATACTTGAGATGCTTGAGAAGCTAATAAAAGGATCATCTTCGTATCATTTTGTTGATGTATTAATACTCAAAAAATATTCATCATCACGGACTCCAGTTTGAGGATTGCTTAAATTCCACCAATCACACTTAAACAGATACACTGTAAGCTCTCCCAAATATTTCATTCCAATTATATCAACAATAACTCCATAGAAATCAATATTTTCTTCATCATGACTTCCCTCGACTAGGACACCACTATTTTGTGTTTTCCTATAACAATCTCGATCCATTGTGTGAAACCTACTTCCCCGAGAAATACATGCAGAATATCTTGTAGCACGTCTCGATGGGCCACATGCTAATGCATATAGTTCATCCGATATATCGTTTGGATTATTCGCATGCATACAGTTCATACAGTTATTTGTATTTTAATTAAAATTCATTTTATTAATTTCAATATTAAGTATTTAAGACTTTTTGATTTTGACTATTTGTATTTTAATTAAAATTCATTTTATTAATTTCAATATTAAGTATTATTAAATCTTAACTATTTGTATTTTAATTAAAATTCATTTTTCCTTTCAATAGTTAAGTATTTAAGTATTAAATCTTAACTATTTCTATTTTAATTAAAATTCATTTTATTAATTTAAATATTAAGTATTTAAGTATTATTAAATCTTAAATATTTGTATTTTAATTTAAAGATTTAGTAGTATTTTAATTAATATTGAAATTGAAAGATTTAAAGATTTAGTAGTATTCTAATTTCTAATTAATATTTTAACATCGTTTAAACATACCGTTCAAACGGTGTTATATTGTGTTCGAACATAATAAACCCGTTCAAATATTAATCGTGTATCATTCGAACATGTTTATTTCAGATTCCAGTCGTCTTCAACCACCGAAAATCCCAATAATCACGAACTCAGTATAGCAAACGAAAACACACAATATCACAAACTCAGTAAAGAAAACGAAAACACTCATATTCAAACTAAAATGAAAATAAGATAGCATATATACTTGATTTTGAGAGATGAAAATGCAAGGAGACCGTTATGCCCAAAACGAAAATACTCTCTAAAAAATAGTAAAAATAACCTCTTAATCCGAAAATACAAGAGTAAGATGAAAATTATTAATATTTGGGGGCTAGATTGAGAGAGAATGGTGCTGGTTGGAAGATTTGCCTCTGGGAGCGAGACTGAGAGTGGTGGGAGGAGAGCGAGATTGTGAGGTTCTGTTGTGTAAATGTAGAACATTTACGTTCGAACGGCTATTTACTAAACGTTCGAACGTGAAACAATGAAGCGGAAAAAATTTCTCACCTGAAGTTTCACGTTTGAACATATATTTATACGTTCAAACGATAATGCCTGTTTCCCAAAACATTCAAACGCTTATTATTAAGAGTTCGAATGGTTTGGTGAATGTTTAGTAAAATTTTTTTTGCACTATATCTTTAAATAAAATAACAACATTAATATATAATATATAATATACTATAGTTTAGTAACATAATAACATTTGATTATAATATATAATCAAGCATATTATATATTATATTATATTTTAATATAATATATAATATCATACTACATCTAATATTATAGTCAAGTATATATATTAGACTATATATAACGTATATATGGTATCATGGCATAGTGTCACATGTAGTACTAGCATATATAGTATCATCTAATTAGATTATAACTAAAATATAATATGATAATATAATACTTTCTAATATAACATGTACATTCTATCATATATAGTGTCATTTATAGTACTAGCATATATAGTATATTCTAATTAGACTAAAACTAAAATATAATATGTTAATATATTAAACTATATATAACATATATACTATTATATATGGTGTCATTTATAGTGCTAGAATATTTCGTGTAATATAATTAGCCTATAACTAAAATATAATATGTTACTATACTAAACAGGTCATAACATATATTTAATATTATATATAGTGTGTTCTTTAATATCACATATATGTTATATAATACTATATATAGTATAGTATATATAGTATACTATATTATACTACATCATATAACTCATAGTATATTATATATATAATATAATATATTAAATATAATATAATATATACTATATTAAACATAATAAATATAATATATAGTGTATTATATATAATAACATATATTATAATATATGATATTTAATATTATAATAAATTATTATGATATATTATAATATATTAAATAATATCATAAAAAATTAATTTTCAGTTTACCGTTCGAACGTATTTGCATATATAACTTGCCGCGGATGTCATTTTCACGAATGCCAAACAGAGACATTCCAACTTTCTTTCAAGGCTTTAACCATCTATTTCCGCCGTTCAACCCCATTTTTGCCGTCGTGAATAGTACCCACTCAAAACCTCTTCCTCTAAGTACCGGTACTCTTTTTTTCTTCTAACCATTTTACCGTTTATATTTAGATTTTTGATGGATTATTTGTTTGAATTATGATAAAGTAATTTATTCATCAATACTCACCGTATATTTGCTTTAATCCATTGTAGAAAGGTTTATTTAGGTTTCTATGTATTATTTTGGTGAAAAATCCATAGAATCGAAGGGATTCCATGGATTTCAATGGGTGAGTCGACTCGACCTAGTATACGAAATCGATTCGCATGCCATTCGAACGCTATAAACATCGTTCGAATGGTATCAACTAACTATTCGAACGTTGTTTTAGATGTTCAAACGGTAAGACCCAATCCAATCCCATTTGACCGTTGTTTTATATGTTCGAACTATACAAGTACTGTTTGATCACTATATTGAGAGTTCGAACAATAATAATTATCCATTCGAACGTTGTTTTACACGTTCAAACTGTAGGAGCCAATCCAATGACATTCGAACGTTTTTTTATACGTTCGAATTGTACATGTGTACCGTTCGAGCACTATTTTAGGAGTTTGAACGATATAATTAAATTTAGTAATATTAGTGAATTGTTATTTTTATTCCATATTATAGTTCCATTAAATTTTAACGAGAATAATTTCTATATTATAATTAAATTATTATAGAAATTTATCACATTTTGTTAAATATTAAATTTCTATTAATATTAATCTAATTAATATTAAATAATGTGATATTATTTATTAAAAATTATGTTGTTCACAATGTCTCACTTTATTAAATTGCTATTCGTATGTAAGTACTGTGAATAGTTATTTATTATATTTTTATTGTTAATGTTGTATATCTAATTTTTAATTGTAAATTTCAGGTTGATTATAATGTTTTCTTCTAGGGTGGGACATAAGCGATGTAATCCTGCTGAGACTAGTAGTGGTCTAGTCAGGGAGAGGACTGTTTCACTAGCGCGACCGATGAAGATTTTTGATTTCCAGAGTCTTGTTTGGGAGGGTCATTCCTTGCCATCAGTCTTCAGCGATCGTGGTTGAGAACCTATCCTAGATGAGCGGGAGGAAGCATGGGAGCCAGTCTCCTATATTGACATTGTTGTTGAGTTCTATATAGAGCTCGGTAGTGCCAGCCTAGATGACAGAGGGACATACAAGATCTCTATTTGAAGAGTTTTAGTTGTATTTTCACGGGATGGATTTGCTGAGCATCTTGGTATTCTTGGCTGCCAGATGCATATCCGAACGTGGTGCCTAAAGAGTCTGATCCTTCAGCTGAGGAGGAGACAGCTAAGGAGGAGGCATCAGTTTATACTGATGAGGTCGATACCCTTGCTGATCATGAGGTGAGGGATTTGGTTGTTGGTCTAGATGCTCCACCGTATGACTGGATGAAAAGCATCAAATAGGCAGATCTATATTCTTTCTTCAAGATCTTGAATTTGATAATTGCCAATAACATTGACCCTCGGCAACACAAGACAGAGGTTGGCATTGATCGGACAAAATTTATGATACGGGTCGTTCGTGGCATTCCTATCGACCTGGTGGAGTATATATTCGATAGAATTCGATTAGAGTCTCGGTACATTTCGATGGATATACTGCCATTCGGAATCCTGATCACCCGATTTATGCTATTTGTTGGTGTTGTGCCTGATGTTGCCGAACGTAAACGGGAGCTGATGGGACCGATAAACAGCACCACCCTTTCACGCAACACGGGATGCTCAAGACTGCGTCTTCTTGGACATGTTCCAGAACCGGTTGATCCTCTGAGAGATGCACAGCCGGGAGATCATGGAGTATCAGCTGCTGAGACACCCACACAGGTCGAGGCATTAGTACACAATGTTACTCGTGAGGAGATGGCCGAGATCGTGCGTGCAGCGATCAACGAACAAATATCAGCGGTGATCGATGCAGTGCATATAGAGATCCATTCTGCTGTGTTTGTTCTTCGTACAGAGATTACTGCATTACGTAAAGAGTTTGATGCTATGTCTGCGACTTAGGTTACCATCAATACTCGACTAATACAAATAGAGGAATGTATAGTTGCAATCGAGGAAGTGTGCAAAGACTTGAGATCTTAATTAGTACTTCCTATCTTTTATTTATTTTTTGTTTTCAGCATGGACAATATTTTGTGTTTTGTAAATTCAGTATTTAATTATGAAATAGTATTATTTTATATTTTTTGAACTAATTATTAATTTATATTATTCCTATTATTTAATTAACCAATTTCTTATAATTACTAGTTAATATAAATATAATTTTGCAAAAAAAAAAAAAAAACCCTAGTCACCGTTCGACCCCTACAAATCAAGTTCGAACAGTGCTGATTCATCATTTAAACGGTTAAATTGGCACGTTCAAACGGCGTAGCAATTTCCCTCTAAAAAAATTTACTTAATGCGCCAAAATCTAGGTTCGAACGGTTAAATTTAGACGTTCGAATGGTGAATCATTAGTGTTCGAACGGTTTAATTATTTGGGACAAAATATTTCATCCCTAACTAGACCGTTCGAATGCGTTCAAATGTTACAGACATTCTGTCTTTTTTTTTTGGCACGAAATATGAAATTCCTTCCTAAATCTCACTTTTTGGGACGATTTTCATTTCATCCCAAAAAGAAATCGTCCCAAAAAGTCTTCTTTTTTGGAGAGAGAGAGATGTCCGGTTCGGTTTGAAAAAATAATGGATCCTTGGATCGGATCAAACTGTTATCACCTCTGTCTACCTAGGCTTACGTGGCAGTCAGACCAATCGCTTATAATTTTATAAAGGGAAAAGCTTCTAGCTGGATAGGTTTAAAACCCATTTTCACACTGGCCAATCACATCACGACACATAAGCCATCCATGAAAAGGGAAGCTGCATCTCAAAACACCCAATCCCCTCTCATATATTTCCTCTCTCCCTTCCGTTCGGGTGCAGGAGGGCGTTCAGGAGGGCCTATCTGTGGTGGATTTAACGATCTAGGAAATCGACTTGGTCAAGTCATTACTTGTGAACTATGATAATGCTTTGACCGAGCTCACAACCTTCTTCTCCATCTCAAAAATTCAACAAGAATAGAGCTTTCACTCATTGCAACACTGATCCCAGCAAATGTTGCTAGCATAATTGATAAAACTGCTTGCAAATGAACTTGTAATCCACAAATACATATTCAATATAAATTTTGATTAGCATCGTACTTGGAAAGAGTCTCCTATTGTAGGTGTCCAAATCATATCCCATAACCAAACCATTGCGCCATGTCAAAGTCAATGGATGCTTAAGTTAGTTTAATGCCAAAACTAGAGTCGAAAAAGCATCATAATCTAAAAGATCTAGCATCCACTTTTTTATCTGTGGCACTGTCCTCTATGGGATCTGAAGATGCAGAGACCAAACAGAGCCCGCCAATTCAAACAACTAGTGATAGACACTATTGACTCATATTTTTAAAACAAATAGAGGGAAAAAGCTTAATATTTGCCTACCTAAATCTGGATATGATATTGGTCTTGGGATCATGAACAATGATATTTGCCTTCCTTTCTCATCTAATTCAAATCTAGGAAAATGGGTTGGTGCAAGTGCAGGTTTGGTGCAACGAGAGGGAGAGAACGAAAGGTTTACGTGGGGAGAAAGGAAATAGATGAGAGGGGATCGGGTGTTTTGAGATGCAACTTCCCTCTTCCTAGATGTCTTACATGTCGTTTTAAATCCATCCAGCTGGAAGCGTTTCCCTGCTTCAGATTGGATACTTCTGTAAGTGGAGAACAACAGAGACCAATTAGTCTATGTCACGAAATTAGATCTCGAATACCTTTTGATTTTACTATTCAACCAAGAAATTAGAAATTTGTTCTCTGCAAAATGAACATATTCTAATAACAAATTTTGAAGAAATGAAGACTTTTGAGAGAGATAGAATTTCAAAATTGCCTTTGATATTTTATAATTCTATTTTCTATATTAAATTTGTAGGCCAATGGGTTTATTTATAGATGGCTAAAGGATGTGAATGAAAAGTGGTAATTTTTCATTTTTCTTTCTAATCCGAACAGGTATATTAATTGTGCCTGTTACCAAGTGACACAAAGGTTGGATCCAGTCCAATAATCACACTGGTTCCCTACCATCCTTCTCATACGGGTTCGAAACTCAATAGGTGCGATTTTTCCTTTTAATTGCAGTGCCTCGTGCTTGCTTGTGCCCCTTGATGTATTGCATAAAATCAACAAAAATCTTTCCTGAGGAGGCATGGCTCGAACCCATGTCCTTTGGGTAGAGAGGAGCCATCAATACCACTAAACCATGTTACAATTTATGGCATGGTTATAGACCCAAATATTATAACCATAAGCAATAGCTTATAAACTTTCCTTAAATTCTCTATTTCCAAAATAATTCATAACTTCCAAAAATAAATCCCAAAAATTTATTAATGATAAATATAATATATATCATTTTGAAAATATTTCCAATAATCTCCCATCATTTTCAAAATACATCCTGGTTAGAGTAGGAAAACTTATACATAAATGAATGTATCTTTTGGACTTGAACCTTCACATAGTGAAATATATCAAAGCTAACTAGAATGACATAGTAGACCTGCTTTGAACTAGCGATTCTATACAATTAGCCAGATATATCTCACATAAATTTTCTTCTCTTTGGATAGTTCATAAAAGCCGACACGTGGATTGGCCTTGTGTCTATATCCTGGTTTCATGAGCGCTCTAGTGACAAAGTCTAATTTGCATAGGAGGCTGCACCACCCTCGACACTCATATAGGTAGACTTATCGAAAGTGTCCTGTAATAAAACATTTTAACATAACCATGTTATAAGTCTATTAAGAGCTTATTGCTCAGCCTCTCCTTTTCATTACAGTACGGAGCACTTAAAACCTTGGGATGGTAAATTAGTTTGAAAAAAAAAAACTAATTTAATATCATAGTGCTTGCAAATCACAAACATATAATGTACTTTGCTCATTGAACTCAAGTCATGATATATTCAAGAGTTGAGTTGAGTTGAGTTTCCATTATTGGTGATTTTATTGTTTTGGCTTTAAACCCATCCCTTTGATGTCCCGCATCAATTCTCTTGCAAGTTCTTTAGTTAATGGATATGCCAGTTTCGGCAATATCTTGTAAAATCAATCGTAATTACTCCATCTGTGAGTAATTGCCTTAATATATGCTTAGACTTGCCATTATATATATGGCTTAGGCCCGTGACAATATAACCTAACTATCATAATGCAAAGATGTTGGTGGCATTGATTTTGGTCAAATCCGATATCTCTATCAATATTTTTTTAGCCACTTTGCCTCTTTGCTACAAGAAGCCAATGTTATAAACTTAGTCATCATGGTTGATTAAGTTATGCATGCTTGCTTCTTTGATTTCAGGAGATTACTCCTTCACCAAGGGTAAATATCTACCCACTGGTTGATTTGTGATCATCATGCTTAGTTCCCAACTGGCATTTATATTCCTTCTATAACCGAAGGAAACCTCCTTCTATAATTGAAGGAAATCCGCTGTACTCAATACCATAATCCATGATATTTCTTAAATATCATAAAATGCTTTGTGCAACTATCCAAATAACTTGGTTCTTTGAAGACATTATATAAACATAACAATCTATAGAAAAATCACATAGAAGTCACACATTTTTTTATTTGTTTGCATGCATATTCATAAATAAAATCTAAATTATCCATTTCAACTAGATTTTTAGCATTCATGTGTTCTAAACAACAACGTTTTAAATTAAGCAAAACCTTAATTATTAATAAACCTTAATTATGAATATCAAGTTTGAACAAGCCTTCGCTTAAATATCCCTTCCCCACGAAATTACCGTTTTTGGTCAGTACAAATTTATCTTACTCAAAAACCAATTTAAACCCAAACTTATTCAAAAGACTACCAGATACAAGATTCTTTCTAATTTCTGGTACATAATACACGCCTTTGAGAGTAAGAACTTTTCGAAGGTAAACTCCATTTTTATTGTCCCTTTGCCTTTAACTACGGCAGTGGATGAGTTCCATATGTATAGAACATGTGTATTTTCCATTGGCTCATACCTCTTGAACAAACTCTTGTCATTACAGACATGCCTTGTTGCTCCTGAATAAATCCACCAGGAGTTATCTCCTTCAAGAGTGTTGGTCGCAGAGATCATAGCCTCAAAATTATCTTTAGAACTAGAGTCATGTTGTTTCTTTTTAAGAAAACGACATTCTCTTTTGTAATGACCTTGTTTGCCACAATGGAAGCAACTTACTCCCAGATTCTTTTGATTTTCATTTTGGAAGTGACTTTGTTTTCTTCCAAAATTATTCTTTCTCTTCCGGTTTTCATATCCGGATTCACTGGGTTGTTTGGGTTGGTGGGTCTTTCCTTCCTCTCCCATGTACATGTTGGAAGTCAAATAGTCACGGTCTTCATTATTGTCTCTAAGCCCTATCTCTTCTTCTATACGAAGATGTTGACCTAACTCTTCTAGAGACATTTATTCCCTTTTATGTTTCAAACTTCTTTTGTAGTTTTTCCATGATTGAGGAAGTTTATCAATAATGGATGAAACTGATATGGATTTATCCATTTTCATGTAATGTTGAGAGAATTAATCAAGAATATGCATAATCTCATTGAATTGTTCAACAACAGGCCTAGAATCTATCATATTATAATTGAAGAATTTTGTAGCTAGAAATTTCTTACTTGTAGTATTTTCTAAAAGACACTTAGCCTCAAGTGTGTCCCATAGATCCTTGGCAGTTGCCTTGTTCTGGTACGCATCAAACAATGTGTCAGATATTGCATTACAAATATGTCCCTTGCAAATGTAGTCATCTTGTTCCCGTTTGATCCTTGCCCGACTTTGAGCGATTGTCTCATCTTCATTTACAGACGGTCTAGGAGTAGTTAAAACATAAACCACTTTGAGACTGGCCAAGAGAAAATCCATCTTCTTTTGCCAACGTTGAAAATTGGCTCCATCAAAACGTTCGAATTTTACAAAATCTGAAGCAAACTCTCTCAAATTATGCACCATTAATAATCTAATATTGTCTTAAGATTGTTGGTGCAAAGGGGCTGCAAAACAAAAATAGTGAGAGAAAGTTTGCTTCAAGGCGGGTTACAAATGTTGCTTTCCTTAAAACAATATTCGCCACCAATTACAGTATGCATACGGGTTACAAGCGAATTTGCCTCCAAGATACAATGAAGCCCAGAACAAATTTATTAGTCTGACTGCATTATGCATATACGAAATTAGACCCCGAATACCTTTTGATTTTACTATTCAACCAAGAAATTAGAAATCTGTTCTCTGCAGAATGAACAGATCCTAATAATAAGTTTTGAAGAAATGAAGACTTTTGAAAGAGAGAGAATTTCAAAATTGCCTTTGATATTCTGTAATTCTATTTTCTATATTAAATTTGTAGGCCAATGGGTCTATTTATAGAGGGCTAAAGGATGTGAATGAAAAGTGGTAACTTTCTTTCTGATCTGAATAGGTATATTAATTGTGCCTGTTACCTAGTGATACAAAGGTTGGACCTAGTCTAACGGTCACGTTGGTTCCTACCACCCTTCTTGCATGGGTTCGAAACCCAACAAGTGCGATTTTTCCTTTTAATTGCAGCGCCTCGTGCTTGCTTGTACCCCTTGATTAGGGCTGTACAGTGGTTGGTCCGGACCGGAGAAACTGATCGGACTGGGTAAATAGATGGTCGGTTTCGGTTTTGAAAATTTTGTGAATTCGGTCTTCGATCCAGTCCACGGTCCAAGCTTCCTTGGACCGAATCGGACCGGACCAACTGAATTCAATTTTTTTTTTAATTTATATATTTATTTTATATAATTAATATATCATTTTCATCTAACCTATTAGGCTATTACCATTTACAATAAAAAATTTTAAATATATAATTACAAATTAATATTCTATTAATTAACCAAGGTATATTATAATATTATTATCAATTAACTTATCACCAATTCACCATTAACTAATTACTAACATCTACATCTATATCTAATTAAAGTGTATAGATTAATTTTTTGTAAATTAGTTGTAAGTAAATATAAAGCAATTGGTAAATTGTAAATTAACTAACCTAATGGCTAATACCAATTCCCTATTAACTAATTAGTAACATGATTAGGGGTGTTCAACCGGGTATCCGGATATACTCGGCCCGGAACCTGGATTTCAAATTCGGACCGGGTTCCGGCCCGGATATACTCAGGTTATGACACTCAGGATTTTTACAACCCGGAAATTCGGGTTCCAGACTATACCCGGGTTTTTTTTTTTAAATGCCTATATTTATATTAAAGACTTTTCAAGAAACATCTATGTTGAAGGACATAATTCCCTTTATGTAAAAGCCAATATTTATTAAAAATAATGTTGAAAATCTTACATTTTTATAAAAGCCTATATTTTATGAGAACTTTTTCTAAATCATATTAAAAAGCATAATCCTAACATTGTTCAGAATAATAAAAATATATAAAAATGAAAAACTAAAATGCATGCAATCGACTACATATTACATTATTTTGTTATTTATATCTTACATTACAAAATACAAAATTACAATATATGAATTACAAAATCATTAGCATGGTCTTCCATCAATGATTTAATCTAACACCAAGAAGCAACTTCCAGTGTTCTGACTGAAAAAGGATCCTGCCAAAAAAAAAATAAAAATTGAATACTTAGAAAAGCTATGTAGTTTTTAATCTCACACCAAAATTGTTGATGAGAACAAAACTCACCTTAAGATAAATTACAATTCTTTTCTTTATGGAAAAGCAAGATAAATTACATTTTCAAGCTATGTTCCTCACAGTTCATAACAATAAGAATGACAAGTCAACAACAGGTCCCAACACTTCATGATCAGAAACACCAGGTAACAAAAGGAAGATACTCAAATAATAAACCAAAGATGTCAGCTACAAAGCTTTTGGGAAGAAAAATGCTACCACCGAACAATATATTTGATCTCTCACAGTATGCTTAAAAAGGAAATAAAAGAAGTATTCACTTGATTGGTTTCCTTATGGGTCTTCTTATATTTGCATAGAGGTTAAGATGGTCCATCAAATTATTTCTAAAACTTGTTTCATGATGTACCTGTTAAATGGAATGGCACGTACCTATTAAGTCCATTTTATTATTTGAAATAATGGGCATAAACATATTTTGAGTAGCTACAAGTATGTATATTAGTCTGTTGTTTGTACTTTTGTCAAAACATTTTGCATCATATTGACTGAAACCATTCACAAACCAGCAAATACATTGAAGAATTAAGTCTAACACCCCTGCTTTTCCTACACAAGCACCTTATGCTTCAACACTATCCTACCCATGACATGCAACTACAAGTATGTATATTAAAACTGATGCTACTACTCATCTATTAGAACTAAATTATTTAGTAATATTAATATGAAAAAGACATTACAAGGGTTTTTCAAATAATCTCCACATTACATTAATATGTAGTGTGGCCTTCTTGTCCACATTACAGTTGTTGATTGTAAATAATCTCCAACTACGTACCCTAATATTACACCTTTATTTAACAACCAGAATACAAAAATGATCTATTTGAAAAAAACAGGACTATTTGAAGAAAAGAGGAGCAAGTATTTGGTCATTCAAACCTCTCCCACCAAAGCCCATCACTTTCACAGTTTCACTCCCTCTTCAAACCTAACCCACGAAATCCAAAATTAATTCCAAGATTTAACTTCCACCCAAACTCTAAAACCTATAACAACGGAATACTCCCCAAAAATTCAAATCTTCTCTTCAAAACAAACTCAAAATCACCAAAGAGAGAATAAAAAAATAGGGAGAATAAAACATACCCACGGACGAAGACGACAGCATGAGGATCTAACCCATAAAAATACTCTTCAAACATTCTCATTAAAACAAATTCAAAATCACCAAAGAGAGAACAAAACTAATAGAGAGAAGAATAAAAAATTAACACGAACTTTTACCCAAATCTGGAAATAGGAAAAAATATATATGAAAAAATATTCTAATACCCAAGTCGACATTGAGAGAGAGAGTGGCTTAACGAAATGCCAGTGGTGAGAGCGATGAGAGAGACGGCCACAGAAACTTAGGGCTTCACCATCGGCACACGCACGCGAGAGAGATAGAGAAAGAGCAAAGAGCAAAGCCAGAGATAGAGTAGATGAGAGAAAGTGAGAGAGAGCATAATAGAGAAAGTGAATCGGGGGGAGAGAGAGAGAGAGAGAGAGAGAGAGAGAGAGAGAGAGAGAGAGAGAGAGATAAGATGATGAGACTGAATTCGAGAGAGACGAAGGAGGGGTGGGGAGGCTAGGGCAACAGTGTTTAGGCAAAGGTTTTTATTAAACTCGGGTAACGGGTTTAAACTGGTAACCGGGTGTTATAATTAAATTATTTATGCTTATTGCTTCCTATACAAAATGTACAAAATGTTAATATATAGCTCATTCCTCATTTTGCATTAACTTAGAAGTTAGAACTATCATAATACATCGATAATTTGATATACTCTAAGTTAGTAACAAAGTAACAATTAACATCATCAATATAATTATAATTATATATTTTTTAATGAGTTAATTAAATAATTATATTGAATAGTTTACTTAATTTTAATTTTACTAATTAAAATAATTTTTTATTAAGTTATGTGTTAAAAACATAGAACAAATGAGAATACATATTTACTAAGGGAAGAAACGGTGCCGTTTAGTGCAAAAAGGGACCTAAACAGCACCGTGCACGATCCAGGGAGAAGGGAAATGATAATTGAGTTGGTGTCCTTTCATGCAAGTCATTTTTTTCCCTTTCCTGTGTTGAAACGGCGCCATTTAGGATTGTTTTCAATCCAAACGGCGTTGTTTCAACAACCCTAATTGACTTACAACCCACCCTCCCCTGATTCCCTCTCAACTCTCAGACTATCTCTCTCATTGCGTGAAAAGGAGAAACCCTAGCCCCCCATTCCCTGAGTCCGTGGAGTGGGACTATGACCAACACAAACTCGCAAGGTTTTCCCCACCCCATTCCGTCTTAGACTGGTTGGGCCACCCCCCAAAATTCGCAGTTCGCAGCAGCAGGGCTTCTATTTTTGTACGTATCTACTTTTTCCGGTTTTATTTCTTGATTTTGTGAATCTAGGCATCTCAGGTTTCTCTTGTGAATTTATGATTCATGAATCTAGGTTTCTTGTTTGTGAATCTGTTTGTTGTGTGATTTCGTGGTGATTGGTGATTCAGACCATTCGGTGAATCTGAGATGGCTTGAATAAGTGAATTCTTGGTGAATCAAGATGGCTCGCTTTTAAAATTTATTGTAATCTATTTTCTAGAATGAATAAATATGATTTGAAACTTAAGATTTAGAAAGTGATGTTTATATTGTTCATGTCTTTGTATTTTATTTTTATTTTTTTATGTTTGTGCTTGCAAATGCTGTGCTAATTTCAATTCGGGAACATATAAATTGGCTTTAGTTCTTTGAGACTTTATTTGGTTCTTTTTTGCCCCTAATTTCATCACTTTATTTGGTTATCAAGGGATTTGGAAAATGTAGTTGAATTTGCTAAAATGGTAATTATTAGATTAATGAGTTGGGTTTTATATATTTAGTTGAATTTGCTAGAATAACTTGTTAATGGGCTTGAGCTTGAACTCTCTCTGGTTCAGCTCATGGGCACGCAAGCATAATTATTAAACGTATAGGCCTCCAATATACGTCTTCCATCATACAACTTTGGCTGATCAAATGGAGTAAAGACGGATCATTGGCAACCCCAAACCTAAAATTGAAAACAATCTAATGTTCAAGATAACATATACGAACATGAACTCAGTGGTTTTCCCCATATCACAAAAAAGCAAAATAGATTTGACCAAAAAATG
Source organism: Carya cathayensis (assembly GCA_011037825.1). Lineage (NCBI taxonomy): Eukaryota > Viridiplantae > Streptophyta > Magnoliopsida > Fagales > Juglandaceae > Carya > Carya cathayensis. The sequence goes on along the minus strand of QGSO01000425.1, from coordinate 611,380 downwards.
GCAAAGATCATAATTTCATGTCTATTCTATTCCCCCATTTTCTTTTTTTTTTTTTTGGAGAAGATTGTTTAGTCTCAACAACTGGAACACAATCCCATAGGGAGGGATTTAGAAATGGAGTAAATTTGGACCAACTAGACTTTAACAGGATTCATCAAGGAAAGTTTTTTTTTAAGCATAGAACATGTATACATATCATTTCACAACTCACTTAGGGTATGAATTAAAACCAGCACCAGATCATCTTACCAATCTTACCATCCCCACATTTTGCATAGAGGTTTATATCAGAAATTGAAAATGGCCTGACAGATGATGGGAGTGTTTGATTAATTAGAATCCACAAGTAATACTTTTTGGTATCTTAGTTGTGTGTTTGATTACTAAATATAAATTATTTAATTAAAATAACTCAAGTTTTTATAATTTTTGTAAAGTTTATAACATTTAATATTTTTGTAAAGTTTATAACATTTATAGCATGCAGGCATGCAAGTTCATTTACTGATTTTTTTTTTATTTATTTTTCATAAAATGATGACAAAAAGTAAGCTCTCCAATCTCCATACACTGATTGATTATTTTTGTAGATGGACCATACTCAATAAATGAATCCACAAGACTCTACTATAGATGATGTAGAGTCAACTATGCCTACACAAAGTGTTGGAGGCATTCCTCCACTCACACCCAATGTAAGTAGTGGTACTAAACCGAGTGTTAGTGGTAGACCTAGGTTAATGGTTTGAGATCATTTTACAAGAATACCAAATAGTGATCCAAGTAAACCTAGGGTTAAATGTAATTATTGTACTGCTTCGTATGCATGTGAAATGAAGACGGATGGAGGAAGTGGTAGTGGGGAACTCGTGTCCATAGCTTTTAGTGTTGAGGCTTGCAGACAAAGCTTAGTAGAGATGATAATTCTTGATGAGTTTTCCTTTAGGTTTGTTGAAGGATAGGGTTTGAAGAAGTTTATGCTTACTGTTTGTCCTAAGTGGGTAACAATTCCATCCCGTGTTACGGTTGCGAAGAATTACTTTAGTGTGTATACGAGGGAAAAAATAAGTTGAGAAGTGCTTTTCAAGGGCAACGAATTTCCCTCACTACGGGTACATGGACATCCGTGTAAAATCTCAAATATATGTGTCTGACTGCAGACTTTATTAATGATGATTGGAATCTACATGAGGATTCTTTCTTTTTGTTTGGTTGAGAATCACAAGGAGGATACACTTGGTAAGGCCATTGAGATGTGTTTGCATGACTGGGGGCGACCAAAATATCTTGCTATCACACTTGATAATGCAAGTTCTAATAATGGTGCAGTTTCTTATTTGAAGAAAAAAACCAAATATAGGAAGGACACTATTTTGGAACATGAATTCTTGCATGTTCGATGTTATGCCCACAATTTAAATTTAATCGTTCGTGAGGGGTTGAGGGAATTTGATGAGTCTATTGCGAAGGTGAGAGGTGTTGTAAAATATGTGAAGTCTTTACCTCAAAGGTAGAGTATATTTAAAAAATGTGTACAGTTGGAAGAAATTACAAGCAAAAGTGGCATTTGCTTAGATGTACTGACTAGGTGGAACTCCACCTATCTTATGTTACAGAGAGCTTCAAAATTTCAAAAAGCTTTTGAACAGTTGGAAGAAGAAGATTCGGCTTTCCTTACTAGCTTTTGACGATGATGAGGATGATGTGAAGCATGTAGTGAATAGGAGAACTTCAAAAAAGTTGGGCCTCCCAATAATATTGATTGGGAGAAGGCAAGGTTGTTTGTAAAGTTTCTTAAACTGTTTCATGATGCAACTTTACGCTTTTCGGGGGGTCTGTATGCAACTTGCAACTCCTTTTTTCCGGAGTTAGCTACAATATCCGATGCAATTGATTTGGAGTGTCAAAATAAAAACCCTGTGGTGGGATCAATGACCACAAATATGAAGAAAAAATTTAACAAATATTGGGGCAACTTGGATAATATGAACATGTTGTTGTTTGTTGGGATTCTTCTTGATCCTCGGTACAAGATGAGATATCTTGACTTTGAATTGGAAGGGATGTATGCCCATGATCCCACAGAAACAGTTGATTTGAGTTGTTCAGTGGAGAATACTTTAACTCGCATGTATGAGGCATACCTTGCAAATGAAGAAGTGAGCAATTCTTTACAACAACAATAGCAGCCTAGAAGTTTATCACGTGAAGATGTAAATCTTACAGGTGAAGATGATGCAAGTACAGACGTGGACATTTGTGCAAAAAGAATGGTCATATTTAAGCAACAGTTGCAGTCGGAGGACTCTCTTGAAAGCAAGTTAGAGGTTGATAGATACCTAGGTGAAAAGTGTGAGACAGACAATGCAAGTTTTGACATTCTAGTTTGGTAGAAGGTTAATTCATTTAGATATCGTGTGCTTTTAAAAATTGCACGCGATGTACTTGCAATACCAGTCTCTACAGTTGCCTTTGAATCTTGCTTCAGCACGGCAGGTCGTCTTCTTGATCCTTTCTGAAGTAGTTTATCTTCGATGATGGTTGAGGGCCTCACTTGTGCACAAAATTGGCTTCATTCTTCTTCTACTCCAATCAGCTTTAGGACTATAATGGATGATGTAGAGGATTTTGAGAGGCTGTTGGATATGGGTATCTTTATTATTTACTTCATTTTATAACTTTTATGATCTATATATGTAATGTAAATTTATATAAATTGTTTCTTTTTCCTTTATTGTATAGCACTTGCTCAGGAGGGTGAAAATTCTATGGAGGCTTCAAATACAATGTCTACATCTAATGCAAATTCATGAGGTGAGAACTTGAATTGTTTTCTTTAAAATTTCATATTATTTTCTTGAATTGTGACTTGTCCAATTTAGTTTTACTTTTGTATTGTCTCTCATTGAACTTTCGTGTCCTATTTGGCAGCATTTCGTTTGGTGATGAAAGTTTTGATGATATCAAGTGTTTGCTGTTTAGAGATCAAATCTTAGTTATTTGTTATTTGTATTAGTTATTATTTAGTCATTTATAATTCGTAATATCACTGTATTAGTTATTATGGCTAGAAGACTAGATGCATGGATTGTAAATTGTAATATTTTTTGTGTCATTTGCTTAACCTTTTTTGGTTTCTTAACCTTTTTTTTTTTCCTTTTATTCGGACTTTTGGATGTTTAGTTGGCATGTTTAGTTGGATGTTTAGTTAAGAATTAGATGTACTCTGAACTTTTTCTTTTTTTTTTGAAATATGGATGTTTAGTTGGCATAGAATTAGATGTACTAAATTTCATTTGACATAAATATTGCTTTTGTGTATGTGAGGATTTGACATGAATTATTGGATTTTTTTTTTTTGTTTTGGTTGTAAAAGTGGTGCTCTTGAGGTTTTAATGAAGTCATGGGTCTTTTGCAAGCCATTAATTTAGACATTATGTCATGGGTCTTTTGCAATTCATGGGTCTTTTTTAGTTTTTCTTATTATTATTATTTTTTTGTAGTAAAATCTTTTAATCAAGTTTATTGTATATAGATAATTTTCCTTTTATGATAAATTTTATTGTGCTTTCAAATTTTTCTTTGGTATTTTCTGACTTAAAATTAGATAAAATATTAGTGGGATTTCATTGTTGGGTCGAAATATATAGATTGGGCCAATGACCCATATGGTACAGAATTGGACCGATCAGTTCGGACCGGTCCTTATAGCATTTCGGTCCGGTCTAGGGTGGGAAAATCCTGAACCGAATTGGTTCTGTCTGGTCCAGTCTGTAAAACCCCCTACGGACTGAATTCAGTCCTACCCTTGACGTATTGCATAAAATCAACAAAAATCTTTCTTTTGAAGGAGGCATGGCTCGAACCCATGTCCTTTGGGTTGAGAGAAGACATCAATACCACTAAGCCATGCAACAATTTATGGCATATTTATAGACCCAAATATTATAATCATAAGCAATAGTTTATAAACTTTCTTTAAATTCTCTCTTTCCAAAATATTTCATAACTTCCAAAAATAAATTCCAAAAAATTATTAATGATAAATATAATATATATTATTTTGAAAATATTTCCAACATTCTGGGCTAGCCATAGAGTACTGCAAGCAAGCAAAATGCAGAGACCAAATTCCTGGGACCCTAAGTTCTTCAAGGTCGATCACCATTTTCGATTATTCTGGTCTGTATCATTTTCTCCTCATTTTTTTGTTTGTCTATGCCTATTCGTATGCTCTTATAACAACCATTTAGGATAGACCAAATTCATGTGCAAACAAGTAGCCCATGAACTTCGAAATAGCTTTGATTCTTTCTTCCAGTACAGTGTTTAGCTATTCAGATGAATTTGTAGAACGAGCATGTAGAACACTTAGTAAGAAAATGAGGGGAGAATTTGCCCTCAAATATATCCTCTAACTACACCTGAATCACAACTCTTTTTCTGTAGTCACATGTTCAGTTTATCAACGTTATTGGTGGAGTCAGTTATTGTAGTCATTATTGTAAAAAGGAAGAGAATAAGAAAACAAATTTATTTGTTAAATATCCTTTATATTTACCTTTACATAAAAAACAATAAATTTATCATTATTGGTTGAGTTCATTTGCTTGTGCTTTTGCTTGTTTTTTAATCCAATAACTTCATTTTTTTTATGGTTTATTGTCTTTTATGTAGAGATCTTGGAAATACAATTGACAACATATCTCAAAGCTTAGATTATTCATACAAACATGAGATGAGGTTGTGTATTGTTGATATATTGTGCAATCTGAGAGCAATCTAATGTAATGGCTAATGGAGCTGCCAATATATTGTGTATTGCTGATATAATGTCTAGGAACATGTTTTTTTTCCATGTAATGTCCATGTAAAGTTGTTTGTCCAGGAACATGTGTTGGTTTTTAACTATTGTGTACTGCTGATATTATTTTAGTTATTATTATTATTATTATTATTATTATTATTATTAGCACAATGGCTTTTTTACTCAAGAATATCTAGACCGATGTTGGAACTTAACATAATGCTCATTACATTACAAGACATTAGCATTACATATTGGAGAAGTACATTCAGTCTTTCATTACATTCAAAAAGATGTAGATACATACCAAAAGTACTATTTTGGATTACAAAATTTAATGGCAACGATTATACTATGGGGTATTACCTTGCGGATGGTATTTATCCCAAGTGGCGAACTTTTGTGCAGAAGATTCCATCACCAGGAGGGAATAAGAAGAAAATTTTTGTGAAAGCATAAAAATCCGCAAGAAAAGATGTTGAGCGTGCATTCGGGGTACTTCAACAACGATTTGCTATCATTCGTGGACATTCCCGAATGTTCAAAGTGAATGAACTAACAAATATAATGAAAATATGTGTTATTCTACATAATATGATCATTGAAGACGAGCGTGATGATAGTGAGAGTTCGAACATTGAGTATGATCAACTTGATATTGATCTCCTGGAATTGTCGCACAATCATACAACTGAGCTTACGGACCTTATCCAGCGTCATCATCATATTAGAGACAGCTCGGCACATCATCAGCTTCAAGAAGATCTAATTGAACATTAATGACTATTATATTCCCAACATTAGTCGGGGTCGCATTATATTTTATTATTTCCTTCATGTTATTTTCAACTATGTTTAAGTTAATCTGCTTTGCATTTGTATTTCCTTAATGTTAGTAGTGACTATATTAATGGTAATCAAGTTTGGTGCTCGTATTTCTTTGAGTATAATAGTGGACTATATTTGAGGTAATTTATAATTGTTTCTAAAATTGTAATGACCAATTTACTTGCACAAAAATATCAATTTACACTATCATCAAAAGTACAAAAAAATATTTACATTACTTTTTACACATATATCATTGTCCGAAACATAAAATAAGAAACAGGACCATATTCAATCAATCCAAATCTGCTGCATGACTGCGTCTCGCCATGGTTTCCCTCTGGAGTTGTTGGAAATATAGCCGCTGTATTTCTGACATGACACTCACATCCATCATCATAATGCACTGATCTGAATTTTCTCATTGAATAAAATAAATATTAGGACATTTCAAATATCACTTAGAGTACTTCATTGATGATCCTATATGGTGGGGCGAATTACAGTTCTTTTCCGTGTTCTACAGTAGGGTCATATGTCAAAAATAACATATATATATATATACTCAAATGGTGGAAAAAACCCTAGATCTGTATAAAATACAATATTCGCTCGAGCAGCGTGTCGAGCGCGCATCAAGCGAACTTCATTCCCGCAACCGCTCGAGCGCACTATCGAGCTGTCGTCGAGATTCGACTCTGCCTGACTTCACTCGAGCGGCTAATGCCTTCGCTCGAACGATGTGGATCATACTCCACAGTACTCAACACTTACTTAAAAGTGATAAAAGAAATATGGTCTTGAAGACCAAAAGCCAGTGACATAGAGAAGGAGTGCTTGCACACAAACAACAATCATATATATAAAGAACAAGTTATCTCAATTCTTAGAAAGAACAAACTAAACTTTGCAACATGGACTTGGAACACCAGCTTTGTCAAAACAATATTGGTAGATATTTAAAAACTTCAAATGACAACAACAATAGGAGATAGAATTTATTAGGACCACAAAAGATTAAAAGAAGGAACTCGGTTTTTCCTATGATCTATGTTGCCGAAAATTCAATGAAAAAAATACACATCATAAGCAATGAGGCCATGTTTACATCCAACAATTACCACAAAGCCATCCAATCACCAACAACTACACTTACCAATGCATGTATTCAGGGTTCAATGCAAGAAGAAGATAATGGTAGAATTTGAAAACAGAATTTGCAAGATAAGAAGTCCTTCAAGATTATCATAGCCTACTGAAAACCTTGCCACCCGAACCCCCATCACCAAGGCCAACAACACATCACAAATTCTACACTCATATCTTTATAATTTTACATTTCTAAACAATCAGTCATGAACTAAGGACAAAGTGTACTGGTCTCATAAAAAAAAAAAAGAACCAACAAATTTCCCAAAGGTTCTATCAGCAGGATATAAACTAGAGATTTTTTCTCATAAATTAGCAAAGCATGCTTCTTTAAACTAAAACAATCAAAGAATGATAATAAAATGAAAAAAAGATTATACTCGCAAAACTTGGAGAAATCCTCAACAACTCAATTCCAAAAATCAGCTGAAGAAAGTGAAAAATAAACCACAGCACAATCAAGAAATCTAACATAAATCACGTATATTGAATTCAACTATAGATCCTCAGGTAGCAACAAAAAATAGCTAGGAACAATATTAGCAGGGTGATCATGCAACAATGCAAATACTTTTTCCTTGATTGCTTTACTCATAATGCACTCCAATCTATGTATTGGTTTCTGATTTACAATAAAATCAATTAACATTCAGATAACCAACTATTGGAAGTAAAATTTGCAGGTAGTGTTGAAGTTTTTTCAACTATTGGATCCAAGCATCCCCACAGCAACCAAAATTACATTTGGTAGTCAGGAAAATTAAAACATAAATGTTAGCCGAAAATCCAAACTCAAAACAGTCGTAAAAACTTTCATTCAGTGTTGTCCCTGCTTCATCTCCTACCAAATTCTCAGAAACCAAACAGACTGCATTTGTAATAAGCACAACAAAAAAGAATCAAATAACAATGAAACTAAAAAAAATAAACAAACAATGTAAAGCCAATCGTTGTCCCCTTTCCACCATTTATTGAGCAACCAAAATAGAACAAATTGTACTCAAAGCAGAGATATCAAATTGAGGCATAAACAAGAAAAAAGAAAAAAAAAAAGACAAGAGGAAGGAGACAGAGAGAGGACGAAAATAACATGATGAGAAAATGAAGCAAACTGACTGAAAGGGGGATTTTCTAAAGATCTCACCCTAGTTCACAAAATGAAGAAACAAAAATTAAAACACATACATATACAAGTATATAGAAATGCATGGATAGTTCGAAAGAGAGTACCAAATAATAATTGGTCGAAAAAGGAGTAAAATGCATCAATCCTCAGTCCAATCTAACGAGAAATCGGGAGGAAGCAAATGGGGGAAGAGAGAAATAGAGAAGGAGAGAGCAATGGAAAGAAAAATAGGCAAAAATCAGAGAAGAGAGAATTACTTACAGGTGAGGAGGGCCTTTTTGTTGGTACTGCGTTGCGAGGGAGGGGGGGAGAAGAAGACGCGGGATGAAGGGGGCAATCGTTGGGGCGAGGGAGCGATGCGGATGTACAGTCGGTCCTCAAATATGGGGACCGTCTGTAGCATGGACAAATTTCATCCCCATTTTGGGGATTGGGATGGAGTGAGATAAAGATGAAAACCCTAAATTTTTTCCCAAATTATGAGGATGGGGGTGAGATGCAGAACGGGATGAGAGTGCTCCTACACCTACAAATAAAGAGTTGACACATAGACTATAAAAAATTAAACAATAAACTCACACATGGTTCTTCTTATTTACGGGATACTACGAAACGAGCCACGAATATGCACTCTCTCTCCTTTGAACATCCATCTCTCTCTCCTCATTGGACCAAAAGAAGAAGAAGTTCTCTTCTTCATCATGCTCTGCTCTCTCTCCCCTTTAGAAGAACTTCATGTAGAGAATCTCTTTCCAATAGCAAGTGTAACTCACATGTAAGATATCCAGTTTCACACCCAACTCGGTCTCTCTCTCTCTCTCTAAAATATGCTCTCTCTCTCCCCTTCAAAGCCCCCCTCCTTTGTGGTAAAGTTTTCAAGGTTTATGACAAACATGTCCTCTCCCACCTGTTCCCAGACCAAAAAAATACAACCTAGTGCAAAAACAAAAACACTAATTTTGCAGCAAAAAAGATTTTTGCCATTGCAAAAAAAAAAAATCTAAAAAAAATTAAACAAAGATTAAAAAACCCAAAAAACAAAGAAATACAAGAGATTTTGAAAAAAAGCGAGATCTGCTAAGATCAAGAATTTTGCAGCAAAAATAATTCAGCCATTGCAAAAACCCAGCACCAAAAAAACCAAAAAAATAAGTACTCTACTATTACCCATTGCTTAAGGTGTGGTTCATCAATCCCCTTACAAATCAAAAATATATAGCCATATTACAAAAGATATTAAAAAATCAAACAAGAGAGTTGTGGGGGAGAGAAGAGAGAATGGGAAAATGAGAGGAGAAAGAGGAGTTGGTGCTGGAAAGAGAAGAGAAATGAAAAATGAGAAAGAAGAGAGCGTGCGGGGGAGAGAAGAGAGAGAGGAGAGGTGGAATTCAATAAACTCATATACACCATAAGAAACATGAATCTCATATGTGTTGGAAATCTATTGGGTGGTGTAAAGTAAAATATAACACCCGACCTGTTTGAAACTTTTCTCTTCTCTCTTTATAAAACCCCCTTCCCTTTTGATTTCGAAAACGATTCCTCTGCTTCATGAAATCACTTGGCAGTTAGACCCAATTGCTTATAAAACCTCCTCGCGATCCCTTCGAAGGTATATCGTTCATACTTTCTCTGAATATCCAATTCCTTTTTGATTTCAAAAACGATTCTTCTGCTTCGTGAGAGACTTGCTATCTGTTTTCTTCTTCATTCAGATTTCAGTTTTTTTCTGCTGTTCTATGTGTTCGTTGATGGTCATCCAAAAAAGTTTCGTTCCTTGAGTGACTCGTAAGCGAGGTTTTTGAAACTCACCTAGGTAATGTATTTTCCACGATTGGAAAATTGTGCAACATCATCAATAGTTTAGAAGTTAATAAGGAAAACAAAAATAGGAATCATTTAGAGTGTTTTGAATCTAATTAATTCGATGAAACTGTGTTTAATTGTCATTCATATATAGATTTAAATTGGCATATTATCTTTAATATAAGACATCATGTAAACATTAATTGCAAGCAATAAGGTTGACAAGCATTCTTAATTCGACCGATATTATTGTTCGTCCAGTCCCTCTATAAGCTATAATTGGTTCTAAAACTAGAGCAGAAAATGGATCGGCTTCATTTTTTATCTTTGCCAGATGTTCTTGCTTGAGGTTTGTTTCTATATGATCTCTTCTTATCACTTTAATCTTTTGAGATTAGTGCTGATTTTGAATGGTATTAGAGTAGAGATCTTGAGTTGAATTATGACACTACACTCTACATTATTTAATTAAATATTTTAACATATTAAGCCTACACGCGAGAGAGAGTGTTAAAATATAAATTTATAAAATAAATATTAAAAATTTACCTCATTCCTTCTCTCTCTTCATTTGGTGAGTAGATGTTGAAAGACTTGCAAAAACATAAGATTTGAACTAAAATAATAATAACGCAAAAACATAAGATTAGAACTAAAATAATAATAAAACAATAACAAAAGAATGGTAGTCTAGGACTGGTGGACTCATCCTCGCTTCCCTGAATTATGAATAAGTTTCTAGAAGTCGACTTTGACTCCACCTAAAAAATTAAGTGCTCCAAGTAGTCATCCTCTACTTAGAGCACTTGTTAGAGTTTGCTTCCACATGATCTCTTCCTATCACTTTAATCTTTTGGAACTAGTGATGATTTTGAATAGTATCTATTGACAGTTATCTATTTATTCATATACTTAGCCTCAAAAAAATCAGCAATCACCTTAATTCTAGGGATTACTCCACTTAATATATGTACATGTTTTTATACTTAGTATGTTGTAAATATATTTATTTGTAAAGATGTACAAAAACCAAATAGACAAATGAAATAAAACAATTCTTCCTCTCAGATTTAACATGGCATTAGCCTAATCAGTCCCTACCCTCTTCCCATATGGCCACATTGACACCTTCCAGCCTGAGTCCAGTACCTGGTCTATCTCTGGAGTTATACCAGAAGTTGCTCTCCCTACTCGTGCCGTCACCCTCCATCTCATCACCTCCTTCAGCTCACTTTGTCAATCACACCACCTCTAACCTCTGTATTTTTTCCTTCGATTAACACCACCACTGGGTGGTGGATAGTGGCGCCAACCACCATATGTGCCACTGACGAGAGTCCTTCGTCGATCTAAGGAGCCTTGATTCTGAGTAGCTCGTGCGATCACGCACTGGACAACATATTCCCATTAAAGGGATAGGGACTTGTGTCCTCTCCCCTTCCCTCACTTTATCTCAAGTTTATTTTGTTCCCAAATTCTCCTTCAATATTTTATCAATTCCCCAACATATCCTTTAGATCTCTTGTGCTATTTTATTCTCTTATACCACTTTTTGTTTCAGGACCCATAATCGATGAGGCCGATTAGAGTCGGTAATCTCTGCAATGGGCTCTACGTGTACCGACCTGACTCTCCTCTCGCATTAGCTACACAATCCATTACTAATAAGACCTTATGGTATCAACGTCGAGGTCATCCTTCTAGTTTTACACTTCCAAGTTTTTTGAATTCTTCTTGTATTCTCTTTGATTGTGATATTTGTGCTCATTCTAAGCACACAAGATTGCATTGTTTCTACTTATGCTAATAAAAGTGTTTTCCCTTTTCATTGTATTTTTTGTTATATTTAGAGTAGCTATCATACAGCTTCTTTGTGTGGGGCTTGTGGGGCTCATTATTTCCTTACAATCATTGATGATTTTTCACGCACTACTTGGATATATCTTATACGTTTTAAGTATAAAGCTTATACTCATTTAATGCATTTTTTTTGCTCTTTTCCAAAATCAATTTAACACCACTGTTAAAATCATTAGAACTGATAATGGATAAGAATTTCTTTCTCATTAATTTCAAACATACATACATAACCACGGCATCATTCATGAACGTACCTGTGTTGAAATTCCTCAACAATGGCTTTGTAGAGTATAAATATCGACACCTTCTGAATGTTACCCACATTGTCGGTTTTCAAGCACACATATCTTTAAAATTTTGTAGTGATTGTGTTCTCACCACAGCATATCTCATCAGCCACACTCCTAGTCATATTCTTCACAATAAATCACCTTTTGAAACTCTCTTTGATAAAAACACCCAACTATGATCATCTTCATGCATTTGGGTGCCTTTGTTATGCTCAAACTCTTCATGTTCATTGCAACAAATATTTTCCTTGTGCCACTAAATGTGTTTTTCTTGGCTACCCAAGTACTCATAAGGCATACAAACTCTACAATCTTGACACTCAGTCAATTTTTTATTCTCGTGATATCACATTTCATGAACAACAATTTCTTTTTTAGGATATTCATGATTCTTCCTCTCCTTCTCATCCTCTCATTCCTCTTCATGTTCTTGGACCTATAGTGTCTCATTCTCCATCCATGACTCTCTCGACACCTCTCTCTCACCACCTCCATCTCCACTCGTTCGTCGTCCTCACAGCACCCTTACTCGGCCTGCCTACCTTCACGACTACGTTTGTCCAACCTTGTACATGGAGCCCATGGCATCCTCACCTACTACACAAGCCTCAGGTACTACTCACCCTTTATCTGCTTTTCTTTTATATTCCCATTTTCTCCCTCTCACCTCACTTATTTAACTGCTTTCAGCACTTGCATCGATCCCTCATGCTATTTGGATGCTATTCGTCATTCTCATTGGCGTGAGGCAATGTCCGATGAAATTCCTGCCTTAGAGGATAATTCGACTTGGACTCTTGAGCCACTTCTTCCTGGTAAGAAACTCATCGACTGTAAATGGATTTTCAAAATAAAGCTCAAGGTCGATGGTTCCATTAAGAGGTACAAATCTCGGCTAGTTTTCAAAGGCTACACTTAGGTTGAAGGCCTTGACTATCATGAGACATTTGCTCCAGTTGCCAAAATGACCACTGTCTACTATTTGTTGGTGGTTGCTGCCACCAAACATTGTATCATACATCAACTCGACGTCAATAACCTTTTTTTGCATGGCGAGCTTGATGAAGAAGTCTACATGACTCCTTCACCCAGATATTGCATCAAGGGATAGACTCGTGTCTGTCGGCTTAGAAAATCCCTCTATGGTCTTAGAAAAGTCTCCCGCAACTGGTTTTTTAAACTAACTATTGTGCTTCTTGATGTAGGTTTTCTTCAGTCTCAAGCAGATCATTCTTTATTCACTCTTGTCACCCACAACAACATCACTCTTGTTCTTGTTTATTTTGATGATATCTTGGTTGTTGGTAACGACGTTTCGTAGATCAAAGTTTTCAAAAGAGTTCTTTCCACTCACTTCAAAACAAAAGACCTTGGTTCTTTGAAATACTTTCTTGGGCTCAAAGTTGCTAGCTCTCACAAAAGTATCTTCCTTAATCACTGCAAATATGCTCTCGAAATCCTTTTGGACAATGGACAACTTGGTGCCTAGACTACATTTTTTCCTATGGAACAACACTCGAACCTTAGCAATCAAGGTGACAACCTCCTCCCTAATCCTTGCATTTATCGTCGTTTAGTTGGCCACCTCATCTATCTAACCATCACCTGACCCAACATTATTTATGTAGTTTATATTCTCAGTTAGTTCATGCATGCTCCTCACGTTTCTCACATAACTACAGCTATTCATGTTCTTCATTACATCAAAGGCAATTAAGGACATGGCATTTTCTTCTCTTCTTCTAGCAGTTTACATGTCAAAGCAGATCAAAGGTCGATGGTTAATTCTTATTTGGTGAAAAAGTTGGGAATTAAAAGTTTAAAATAGTCTCCCTATCATTGTATCTTTATTTATCTCAATAATGATATAATTATATCTCATGAATAGATTTAATTATATGTTGTAATATATATAATAATAAATTAAAAATAATTCATACTCAACTTATCATATATTTTACTTCTTGTAGAATTTTGATCAGTTGCAAGAAGATTCAGTACAAGTTGTTTTCCAGCCAATAACAGTGGGCCACGTATGCATACAATTTGCAGATGATCATCCTTTTGTTACAGCTTTGCAAATTTTGAGGAGTATTTCCCATTTTGTAATCGTGGTAAGGTTTCATAAAATGACATTAATGGAATTGATTGGTTGGGAGAGAACAGCCGTGATATTTTGACCAGAAAACTTAATTGAGAAGGCATCGCAAATTGGCAATATATATTATAATTATATTTTAATTTAGAGTGATCATGTAAAAATTTAAATTAAAAGTAAAAAAAATAAATAATAGTTTTTGCCATTTGAAGGGTCGTGTATCAATGCATGCATCACTTTATATTGGACCCATTATAATTATGAAAAATTAAAACATCAATATTTTTCTTTTTGCATTTGTAGGTTCTAGTTTGGTAGTATACTATATATATAAAGGCTTGCAACTATATTTTTTTAAAATGATTTATTTTGATAAAGTGACACCATTCCATCGATTGATTTAAAAAGGAATGTCAAGATCTTATCAAGTTTTTTTTAATCATATATATAGTACTATATCATAATATATTAAAAATATAATAAAAATTCAATTAAAAGCTATTTTTTAGTTCGAGTAAACGATACAAAAAACTAAAACTAAAACTAAAAGAAGTTTGGAAAACGGGTGGAATTAAAAAAGAAAAAAAGAAAAAAAGAAAAAGGAACAAACACAAAACTTTAAAAAAAAAAACAAAGAAAGAAAGAAAGAAAGAAAGAAAGAAAGACATGGTTGGTCAAATGTTTTTTTTTTTTTTAAATGAAACCTCGACTATCATTCACTTTACAAGTTCCATGTTGTCTGAATAGACAACTCTTTCTACTACATCATCTGGAATTGAAATTGTTTCTTTAGCAAGATTATGGCATAAACATTGCCTAATCTTTTGACATGTGAGACCCTCCAACTAGGTAAGGATGAAAGCCTAGTTTTTATATCACTAATGATCGTTCCCACTCTATCCCATCTATCTATTTGTTGTTCTATTCCCTTTACAATGGTTAGAAAGTCCCCCTCTATTATAATTGATCTCTGATTTGTATTCCATCTCATTGGCCATTTCTGCAGCATATAAACCACTTATACCTTCAGCAAGTAGAGGATCCATTAAACATGGTTTTGAGAGTTTTTTGGTAGCCAAGACTCTGCCTACATGATCTCGAGCCACTAGCCCAATTCCTACTCTTCCTCTTCCTGCATTCAGACTTGCATCCCAGTTAATTTTGGTTACCCCTACTGGTGGAGATTGCCATTTGTTGTTTATGTCTGCATTCCTTCTATTCTGTGTCATTGGTTTGTCCTGTGCAGCTTTAAAATCTTCTATGGTTTTCCTTGCTGTCTTGACTAAGGTATTAGGGTAAATAAATGCATTTTCAAATACAAACTGATTCCTTCTATGCCATATGTTCCTTGCTACTATTGCAAAAAGTGCCATTGTATCTTGATCATATTTTGACATTAGTGCCTCGACCAATTCACTAAAAATTACATACCTGATTGAGCATTTTTGTAGGCCAGATGAAGCATGACTCCACACATCCATTGCTGAAGAATAGTTCCATAGAATATGTGCCACATTTTCTTCCTCTTTTTAGCATATAGGGCATTTAGGAGATTCATCAATTTTCTTTTTGGCAAGGTTCAATCTTGTGGGTAATGACTCAAGACAGGCTCTCCACATGAAGTTCTTTGCTGCATTTGGGAATTTTAATTTCCAACAGTTTGTCCATTTTGCATTCTTAGTAATAGAAGTTGATGGTTGACCTTCACTCGTATTTTCTAGCTCCATTTGAAGATGATATGCACTTTTCACATTGAAGACTCCATTGTTGGTTCCTAGTCAAATTAATTTGTCTTCTGCACCAAAGGAGCTAATTGGGATTTTAAGGATGGTTTCAGCCTCATTTGCCTCAAATACTTCCCTTATCAATTCCTTATTCTATTGTTTTTTTGATTGGTTGATAAGATTTGCTACTTTAGCTTCCCTCGATAGCACCTGGCTTGTAGATTGGACCTTGTATGATGATGGAGTAGGAAGCCATCTATGTTGCCAAATGTATGTGCTCTGTCCATTGCCAATTATCCAAACCGATCCCTTCTCAATTAGGTGTCTAGTTGAACAAATACTTCTCCATATGAATGATGGTCTGGACCCTATTTTTGCTTTCAAGAAATCTTTTTTTTTTTGAAATATTTCTCTTTAAGGACTTGTGATGCTAGTGAAAGAGGTTGTTGTATAATCCTCTATACTTGTTTTGCTAACAATGCAATGTTAAAATATTCTAAGTCTCTGAATCCCATTCCTCCCATAGTTTTTGCCTTTCCCATTTGGTTCCATGATACCCAGTGTGTCTTTCTTTCCATTTGTTATTGGCCCCACCAAAAGTTTCTCATAACCTTATTCAGCTCTTGAAGGAGGGTCTTAGATAGTTTAAATACCCCCATGCAATATGTTGGTAGAGCTTGAATGATGGCCTTGAGTAATATCTCTTTTCCAGCCTGTGATAGGAGTTTATTTTTCCAGTTGCTCACTCTACTTCTTACTCTGTCTAGAATTCCTTTAAAAGCTTGATACTTTGACTTGCCTATAAAGGTAGGTAAGTTAAGGTATTTTTCATGACTTTGAGTTGCTCTAAGGCTTGCCATATCAAGTATGTGATCTTTAGTCCTCTTCTTTGTATTTGCACTGAAGAATATTGAAGTTTTGACCTTGTTAAGTTTCTGTCCAGATCCTCTTTCATATAGGTCTAACAAATCAAGCATCCTTGCCCATTCAAATGCATTGGCATGGTAGAATAATAAGTTGTCGTATGCAAAAAACAAGTGGTTAATGCATAATCTGCTCCTTCCAAATTGGAAACCGTGAATTTGCTTTGAAACTTCAGCTTGGTTCAGTAGTGAACTCAGAGCTTCTGCTACCACGATAAATAGATAGGGAGATAAAGGGTCTCCCCGTATTATTCCCCTAGTATTTTGAAACCAAGATTGTGGAGCTCCTTTGATGAGTAAAGAGTAGGACACAGTTGAGATACACTTCATTACCAAGCCAATCCATCTTTGTTTAAAACCCATCTTTTTCATTGCAGCTTCTAAGAATTTCCACTCCACCTTATCATATGTTTTGCTCATGTCAAGCTTCAAGGACATGTATCCCTACTGCCCTTTTCCTTCAGTTCTCACGGCATGCATGGCCTCAAACGCCACAATTACATTATCCATTATTAATCTGCCTGGTACAAATGCACTTTGAGTGGAAGATATGATTTGAGGCAATATGATTTTCAATCTATTGGCTAGGACTTTTGAGACTATTTTGTATATGACATTGCATAAAGATATTAGCCTGAATTCAATGACAGATAGAGGGTTTTTGACCTTAGGAATTAGAACAATATAAGTCTCATTGATACAGTTCAGGTCTCCTTCTTTGTTTAGGATATCTAAGACAGCTCGAGTTATGTCTTCTCCCACTATATTCCAATGGTTTTGATAGAACACAACTGAAAATCCATCAGGTCCCGGAGAGCCTAATGGATTCATTTGAAATAATGCTGTCCTTACCTCAGTTCCACTGAAATCTTTAGTTAAGTGCCTATTCATTTGGTCATCAACTTTCTTCTCTACAAACTCCAAACATTCATGGATCTTATCAAGTTGAGAAGTTGAAAAAAGTTTCTTGTAGTAATTCTCAAAAGTTTCTGCAATATCTTCTCTGGCAAGCTTCAATTCCATCCTCTCTCACAATTTTCTGAATTTCATTGGTTTTTCTTCTTTGGTTTGCAGTTCTATGGAAGAATTTTGTATTTCTGTCTCCATCTTTGAGCCATGCTTGTTTTGCTCTTTGTTTCCATCTAGCATTTTCTGCTTCCCATAGGGCTTCTATTTCTTTTTGCTCTTTTTTACTGCTGCTATCAGATTTCCCATGTTAGAATTCTACATCTTATTAAGTTTGTCCATCTTCTCCTGAGTTTGTCTCAACTGCTTGTCAATAAAGTGATGCTTCCAATTCATTAGGGAATCCTTACATTTTTGAAGTTTATTATGTATACCCCTTATATAAGATCCCTGCCAGGGAGTGTTCTGGTTCCAACTCGAGTTTATCATTTCCTTACATTGTTCCCTTAGTTCCCAACTGGACTCATATATGAATATCTTGGTTCTGCCTCCTCTTTCATTTCTTCTTCTTTGCATTCCATTTCCCATGTTGAATACAATAGGACAGTGGTCAGAAGCTTGTGTTGCCAGGACAGTAATCCAGTTTTCAGAAAATTGGTTGATCCAAACTGAGTTAGCTAGTACTCGGTCCAGTCTTTCCTTGGTAAATTGAGTTCCCTCCCTTCCATTATTCCATGTGAATTTTGTCCCTTTATATTAGAGATCACTTAGATCACGGAATTCCATTGTTTTCCTAAAGTTTTCCATTTGCTGAAAAGGCCTTGGAGCCGCTCCTTATTTTTCATGTTGGTGAAGTACCTCATTAAAATCCCCAAAGCAAATCCAAGCTTTGTCATTGTTGGGTTTGAGCACTTTCAGCAGCTGCCATGTATTGTTTCTTTGTGAGGTTGAGGGGTGTCCATAGAACCCAGTTAATTGTAGGCATTCTTGAAATTCATCCCTTTTAAAAGATAAGGAGATGTGATTTTGGGAATAATTTTCTAAATAGATCTCATTTGTGCTATTCCATATAAATGCAAGTCCTCCACTTAAACCTCTACTCTCAACTACAAAGCTACTGTCATAATCCAGTGAGTTTCTAACTTCTTCTACTTTTCTTCTTCCACACTTGGTTTCTATTAGAAATATTACCTTTGGCCTCTTTGTCTTCACCCAAAAGTGAAGTTCTTGAACTGTATGAGGGTTGCCAAGCCCTCTATAGTTCCAGCTAAAGCCCATCATTGCTGTTGGTGGAGCTGCATGGCAGCCTCCACCAACCTAGTGTCACCCTTGCCTTGTTCCCTTTCATTTTTTGTCTTCTGTTTCTTACCACTTTGATCCTTCTCTCCTCTTATATTATCCCCTTCTCTCTTTTTATGACTAAGATTCTCATTTTCAAAAATTGTTTGAGCTTTTCAATTTGCTTCTCTTGTTCTTCTTTTCCATGTGTTGCCTTTAGGTTTGGTCCATTTCATTTCCAGTTCTGTTGTCTTTAATGCCACTGACTCCTCTTTATGGCTAGTTAAGAAATTTTGGGTTGATCCTTCAGTTGTTGAGTTGTGTTCCATTTCTGTTATGTGGTCTTCCATTTCCATCCTTCCCTCTTTACTTTCTTTGTTTTTTCCTTCTGTCTCTTCTTTTATTTTTGACTTCCCTTTCTCTTTTGTAGTCTTATTAATGCCAACAGACACCTGATATTTTCCTTCTATGTCCATACTGTCCCAATACTCAGTATGCAGTTGTTTTCTATTTTTTTTTTCTTGGTTTTCATTTATAACTTTCTGTTCTTGTGGTATTTTCCTCTCTTCTGCCTTAAATTCCTCATGACTAGAATTCCTTTCCTCTGTCCCTTGCTTCTCTTGGTTTTGGTCCTGTTCAGTTGCACCCCCATACTTCCTGCAGTCAAATATGTTTGAATTCATTGGTTGAGTTCGAAGCCAAGGTCCAAACTGTTGGATCTTCTCTCTTTCTCCCATCTGATCAGTTCTTTGTCTGTTACATCCCTTCCCTTGGTGGAAAAGAATTCCACAATGAAAGCAGAATGATTGTAGTCTTTTATATTTAAAGTATATTCAGTATTTTTTTCCTTCAAAGTTCAGCCATCTCCCTCTTAGTAGAGGTTTGTGAATGTTTATAGCAACTCTTACTCTTAGACATCTACCCCAAGCTGATCCATCTGAATCTGCATCGACCCTGATAACATGATCAAGACTTGCTCCAAATTGATTTCTCAACTCTTTAGTCATAGTTGCTAGGGGCATATTATGGAATTGTACCAAAAAAGGTTCATATCTAAACTGAATTGTGTTAAGAGCATCCGATTCATCCACTTCTTGAAGGGTTAAGAGATTTCTGTCAAAAAACCAAGGTCTCTCACTAAGAACCTTCTCTTTATCAACTTTGTTTTGGAATTCAATTAAGAATTTCTGATCCCCCAATTCCTTAAATCTCACCCATCCTTTCAACTTCCATATTAAGGCCATGATTTTCCTAAAAGCTTCATTATTGAGACATTTTTCAAAGAGGATTTTACCAGTTATGCAGTGTTGTCCATGCACTCCATGTTTCTTTGTTTGAGCAGTATGGTATGTTGAGTTTTCTTCATTTGTCATATTCAATTTTTTCCAGTGTTTCGACAGTTCTTCCTCCACCAACGCCATTGATTTCTGAAATTTACACTCTCATTACAAGAGACTAATGTTGCGTTTAGGTAGTGAGGAGAGTTGAGAATATTTGTGAATAGTAGTGAGTAGAGATTGAATGGGTTAGTGGGTCCCATTAAGAGTAGTTTGAAGTGTTTGGATGTATGAAGTATGTTGAGTTTTTGACTTTTGAATAAGAAGTTAGAAAAGTTGTGGGTCCCATTAATAATTGATTTTATTAGTAATGATGGTTAAATAATGATTTTATTTATATGTTTAACGATTTTATTTATATGTTATAATAATTGTATATGAGAAATAATTTCCAACACTTTTAAAAATGAATTTTGTACATTATTTTTTTCAGCCAAATTTATTTAATTTAAAATTGGTAAAAATTGTAAATGGCTAGCAAATATTCCTTCAATATTCTCGTACTCTCATTTTGTTCTAAACTTTAGGTATGTAT
Source organism: Carya cathayensis (assembly GCA_011037825.1). NCBI lineage: Eukaryota > Viridiplantae > Streptophyta > Magnoliopsida > Fagales > Juglandaceae > Carya > Carya cathayensis. Next base: position 590,713 of record QGSO01000425.1, on the reverse strand, counting down.
TATAATGAATAGGTGGGTCCCATAAATAGTATAAATTCAAATGAGCAAACTGATATGAGTTTATGTGAAAATAGTGATGCGTTTAGGTGTGAAAAGAATCTTATCCGTACGAAGTAACGCCTGAGATCACTCGACAGTCCAAATACAGTGAATCAAAGAGATAGTTTAGCTCAAATAAGGATACACCGCCTTACTCTATCTAGAAAAGAAAAGAACTCTTCCTCGATACATCCTCTTAAGGTTGGTCAAATTTGGTGTGCTGGAACGTTCTGTCCATTTTAAATTGGTAGTTTCTGAACATAATGTGGCTATGAAATGGGATTTTTACTATTTTCTCATTAAAAGTTAACGCCGTTGCATGAATCATGTAAAGTTAACGTTTACTTTCCTGGCCACCAACTTTCATTTTTTATTATGGTAGGCGTGCATGAATTATTAGTCATGATAATTACTGTACCATTCCCAATGCCAAACAAGAACTTTACGAATGACACGAATCACTAAGCGAAATCACTCTATATCGTACTTGTTGAGATCCCACGCGCTATATCACCCACGTGAAAAAGACGATCCAATCATAAACTATTAAACCAATTGCTTTCTTCTACACGTTCTTAAGAAACGGTGGGATTACCGCCTCGTAGCCATTACCCACTTTCTTCTCGCCTTTTAGCCCACTTTCTTCCCCCACGGAAACTTTTTGCTTCGCTAATAACAGGCTCATCCCTCTCTTAATCTTTTATAAAAATTTTATATATACCCATTTTTATATATATTTTTATATATTTTAATAATAAAATTAATTAAATATTAAAAAAAATTAATTCAATCAATCATATTAATAAAATACATAAAAAAATATATAAAAATAATTATACATAATATTATTATTTCTTTTATCTGCTCAAAAAATTTTTTTTTAATCTCTTTTTTCCAATCACTTATAAATAATTTTATAATTATCAAAATTTATATAGCATGTATCAATCCTCCTGAAACTATACAACGATAATCATTTATTTAGAAGTATAATATAAATATATATATATATTTGGTATATCTAATGATAAATAGTAACTTTTTTATTAAAAGTTAACGCCGTTGCGTGAATCATGGTGGTAAAGTTAACGTTTACTTTCCTAAGTGATTTCGGCCACTAAGGAACCGGAGCCCCAGGCCTGCCAGTCGGACCAATCGCTTATAAACCCAACTTTTCCCTTTCCATTTCGAAGACGATTCCTCTGCTTCGTGAAATCACTTGGAAGTAAAACCTCCTCTCGATCCCTTCCAAGGTATATCGTTCATACTTTCTCTGAATATCCGGTTCCCTTTTGATTTCGAAAACGATTCCTCTGCTTCGTGAAAGACTTGCCATCTGTTTTCTTCTTCATTCTGATTACAGTTTTTTTTCCTGCTGTTCTAGGTGTTCGTTGATGGTCATCCAAAAAAGTTCCGTTCCTTGAGCGACTCGTAAGCGAGGTTTCCGAAACTCACCAAGGTAATGTATTTTCCACGATTGGACTCTTTGTTAATACAACGGGTTTGTTGGCTTTTGTCTACGTTTTCTTGGAATTCATGCTCTGGTTGCTGATTTGCCTATAAATTTACATTCTATTTTCCTCTGCTTCTTATTTTTTCTCTCCAGTCTCCGCTCTCTCTCGTTTCTTCTGGCCCCCCCTCGGCCCACTCAGTTTACTTTTGTATCGATTCAGTGACGCAATCAACAGAGGGTTTATCATCCTCAAAGAAATTACAGTCGGAACCAAGAGAGCTCCGTCACCCACAAAATTACGGCATATCCAGTCTGATCTTGAACCGGATCTAAGCCGGAGATTCATCCTTAACAAGAAGCAACGGGAGATATTTGCAAACCATTGGAAGTCCCTGTGGTCTTGTCTGGGCAACCAAATACTTTTTAAGGCCAGAACCATCGGAAGTCTCTGTGGCCTTGTGACGGTAGTTTCTTTTATCCTTTCCCAATTCAATTCTTGCATCCTCTAGGATCCTCGGAACCCCATCCCCCGTCTCCTCGCTCGCTCTCTCTCTAGCATGCTCTGGTTTTCCTCTTCCTCTAACCTTTTGCAAAGCACTGCCACGTTATCAATAATTATATATATTTTACCATTGATGAGTAGGATCTCATTTTTTGTTTTGTAGTTGCTTGTTTAATTTGTTGGGGATCCAATGGTGGAACTTTTCTCGAGAAACACCAGACTTGAGAACCATTCTAAGAAACCACTGAAGGTCGTTGTGGAAGTGGAATATGGCGCGTTTCCAGGAGAAGTACTTCTAACAATCCCACCGGGTAAGCACGATTACATGTGCTACGACAATTTGGGGATTGAATACAATGGTGGACGTCAGGTAAAAGTGCTTTTTTACATCGGAGACCGGCAAGCGATCGATATATCGACATCACAGATAAGGGATCATGAGAAAATCAAATTCTTCAAACGCAAGAAGGAAACCATCGACCACGAGCTTATCAAAGGGAGTATGATCCAGATGAACGGGTAATTCCCTTTATTTTATAACTTGTTCAGATGGGACAACTAGTAAAATTATCGGAGATGGAATTTTGATTGAGAGAGATGCTTTATTTTTATCCATTCATTGGTTAGTTGCTCTGTTATGTTTTGAGTTACAGGATAGTTATCAAGATGAAAGGCGCAGTGAAAAAGATCAAGTCATTGCTGATGTAGATTGGTTTTGAATATCCCCGTTGGTGTGATTGAACATGAAGACGAGAAGCATTGTAAGTGAATTCTTTAGCTTCGCGAGGGACTTGTTTGTCACTAGACTGTGTTTGTACCAGATTCAGGGGTATTTGTTGGTTCACGGTACATCTCAAATAAATTCGTTTATTGGACATCAATCTTGTAGATATAACTTGTATTGGGTTGACAATCTACACCATCAGACAAATTTATATCTACGCATGCAGTAGGTCCATGCGTACTTTGACTACAATTCACTGCCAAATTGCCATGAATGTTCTAAGAATATTTGTGTCTTGAAGGAATATATTAAGATTTTTTCTTGTACTTTTTGTTTTTTTCTTTTTATTTTGATTAAATCTAATAGTCTCCTTATCATTGTATCATTATTGATCTCACTCGCAATTAAATTATATCTCATGTATAGATGATCAAGTTTTTTTTTTTATCATATATATAGTAATATATCATAATAAATTAAAGATATATTAAAATTTCAATTGAAAGCTATTTTTTAGTTAAGAAAACTGAGTAAACAAATACAAAAATTAAATTAAAACTACACAAATTTGGAAAACGGGTAGAATTAAAAAAGAAAAAAGAACAGACTTAAAACCACAAAAAAAAAAGGGAAAGAGAAGGGTGGTCAAATCCGGCGTGCTGCAGGAACGTCCTCTCCACACTCCCGTATGTTTGGACTATGTATTTATATAATTTTAAATTGGTAATGTGAATAATATTAACGTGAACATAAGAAGAAGCCGTAAAGTTGGAATTCCGGTGGTATCAAAGTGCAATTGTTGTCGTCAAAGAACTTATGAGAACAAAAATCATATGCTTGGGTTTGGGGAAGTGACGCAAGTCATTTGGTTCCGCATTTTTTGAAGGGGTTGCTTCGCATGGATAGGGTAGGCCTTCCATATATTAGACATATTTGAATAGGCCGTTGAGGTTGTTTATTTTCCACGGTGTGTTTTAGCTTTTCTGACTGATGTATTCTTGGTTTCCCTCCACCTATAAGTGAGGACTTTTTGGTTGAGGTTGTTTATTTTCCCCGATAGTTTCTTCTCTCCTTTTTCAATTCAATTCTTGACTCCTCTCGGTCCATAACTCATTACAAAATGGATTATGATGATCCCACGAATAAAAGCTACCAAATTTTTTTAATTTAATGATTGAGGAAATATTTTTAAATGATACTATGCTTTTTTCAAAAATATATCTAAAAATATAAAAATTGTATAAAAAATTTAATAATCTATTATGTGGTCACCATATGTAATTTTAATGCACATGGAGTAGGATACTTGGGAAAGATTTAACAAGTAGAATGAGATATAAAATTTTTATCTTATCTTATTAGTATAATTTTTTTAAATTCTCTCATAAAATATAATAAATAATTTAATTTTTTTAAATCTTAAAATAATAATAATAATAATATTAAAATCTTTTCTCTAAAATGAAAAATTTTCATCTCTCTGTAAACCTACCCTACAAAATACGTCATCACTCCCGATTTCCTGTCATTGACCATGTTTTGGATATGAGAATTTGACGGCTGTCGCGACAGCTTAACCGTCCAAAAATTAATGTTACTTGGCGTACTTGCAGGTCAATGAAGGTGGGTCCACGCCGACACACATGATTTGTTATACGTTTTAATGGTTGTCTCGACCCGGAGCTGGGGCTTCCGCTGGGGTCTCCGTTCGGTCAAAATAACTTGTTTTTTTAATATTTTCTCCGTATGATTTTTTTTATATATATATATTTTTTAAATTCAAAATATTATTAAAAAATAAAAAATATTTTCTTAATCATTAATAAAAATCTAAAAAAAACAATTAAAGCTGGAAGAATCCGAAGCTTTTTCCTTCTCTAATTTATTTTTCATTTCGAAAGTTTTATGATATTTTTTAAAATATTTTATATCTCTTCATGTTTATTTTATTTTTTATGTTTGTGATTATTTTTTCCTTTTTAGGCTAATTATAATTTTTTTTTTTTAACAATCAAATATCAAAGTTTTTAAACGTACTCCATAGTCATGTCATCTCAAATATCAAAGGTTTGGGAAATGAAATGAGAATTTTGAATTTTAAATGAAAGTTTAAAATATTTTATTTTAATATTATTATTATTTTGAGATTTGAAAAAGTTAAATTGAAATTAGAAAAAGTTGAATTGTTTATTATATTTTGTATGGAAATTTGAGAAAGTAGTAATGATAAGATGATGATTTTATATTTGAGATGAGAATTTTGACTTGACCAAACCGAATCTTATGTCTAAATAATTCACAATCACGGATTCCATTGAAATGGCGTGTTAATAAACAGCTACTAAATAGCAATTGAATAATTCTACTTGACTTGATCATTTTGTCTAAATGATGTATGCTAAAACCATGTTACATTAACAATGGCAAAACCAATATCGCCGTTTGGCCATCTCTGTACTTGAATGTTGATTCAATTCTCATTAGAGACATGTCTATCACATCTACTACTGATCTAGTTAAAACGTTACATCCAATAAAAAAATACCTAATTTCTGTACATCAAAGACAGGTTTACGGATCCATTTGTTTAACATACAATTAGCTCTATATAACATCAAACATCATCTTCAAAATTACAACACAAACTATATTATTTGGTCTCATGGTCCAACACATATTCAACAACTACAAAGTCAACACAAACTATATAATATTTTCTTGATCTCCACCAAGGAATTATGATAAGCCATGCAAGTTGCAAAGGACTGCTGTCATCGCATCAATTATTTCGTTGATGTAAAATGTTAGCAGCCAGTACTGTTTTTAGTCTTCCCCTCAAGTTGGCATAATGTTGCGTAGAGAGCTTTTATTGCCAGCCAAGCTAAGAGACCTTGAATTCCATACCTCATCTTTTCTTATTTGAATTTTCTTATTCGAATTAAAAAGTACTTGAGCATAAGCACATCTTTTCTTATTTGTTGCTCATCTTATATGTGTATTGCGAGCTAAGCCTTCCTATTTATGACTCGTTTGGATATAAAAATAGTTTCATCTCATCTTATCTAATCTCATCATTACAACTTTTTAAAATTTTTACATAAAATATTTTAAACAATTTAACTTTTTCAACTTCTAAAATATTTTAAAAAAGGATGATAATAGTGAGTCTATGGTGCATTCAGACAAATCCTATAGATTGGCCATCAATGGGTAAGGTGCTTGAGATGTTAGAATGCAACTTTCAGTCCTTGCAAATTGCACCGAAGCCATTCCTGAATTCGCCAGCTGCAAGATCACCTGGAAATTCTTCCATTGCTTAGTAATCTTGAAATCCAACTGGATGTATACAATTGTATGATGGGATCCAATTTTTCCGGTTGAGTTGATATGACATCAAGAAATCCACCTTTTTTTTTTTTAATTTTTGGTTGGTGAATGAAGCCAAATAGAGGTTATGTGTTAAAGAATATAATAAAAATAATTAAATCTAATTATTGTTATCAATTTAACCTTTTAAAATAAATAATGATTTCATATGATATCAAAACTAAATTTTGAATTCAAAATCTGACTCTACATTCTACTACGTTGAATTAGATCTTCGGCCTACTTATTGAGTGGGGATGTTTAAGACAAATATAAATGATTAAAGAGAAAATCTAATAATCATTTAATCCATTATATCCCAAATAACAGTTCCCAATATATGAGTGACACGTAGACATCCCAGATTAATTCTCATAGAGCCGCACATCAGATTTGAAATTTCCCAATCGATTTGCCCCCCTCACATGGAAAGAAAATCTCCTCCTAATATCTTCTCCGGTTGATAATCTACGCAAGCACTCTCAATAGATTTTAGTTCTTATTTTTTAAAATATATCACTAAAATTTATTTATTTTTATTTAATATACTGATTTTTATAATATGTCATCTATTAGCTTATATATTTTTTCTTTATATTATTTAAATATTTTTTTTAATATTTTATATTTGTTTCAAATATTTTCTTTAACTACCATTAAATTTACAATATCTTTATATTTTTAATATTTACAATATCTTCTTATACAATATTATATAATTATATCATATTTCTAGATTAAAGCTATTAAATTAATTTTTAAATGAACATTTAGAGAAATACACTTAGAACGCCACAATAAATTTAGTAAAAAAACACATCAAATAGTTCAAGGTCGAAACGTCAAACCAAGAAAAACTCTACAACCTCACATCTGCAAATTTTCCAATGTGAACAAGGGAAGAAACGTCCAAGAACCCAAACCCCACTCGTTTGTTAGACCACTTGCTTATAAAACCTCTTTCCCTTTTCTTTAATATATTTTTTTATTTATTTCAAATATTTTCTCTAATTATTATTAAATTTACAATATTTTTATATTTTTAATATGTATAATATCTCCATATACAATATTATATAATTATATCATATTTCTAGATTAAAGCTATTAAATTAATTTTTAAATGATTATTTAGAGAAAGAAAATTTTATATACTATACTATTATCTTATTTTCTATATACGATACTATCATACCATACTATTATCATATTTATATTTTAAGTAAGATGTATCACATTTATCATATAACATTACTCGCCAAAGAAAAATTCAACGACCTCACATATGCGAATTTTCCAATGTGAACGCCTCGAAGAAACGTCGAAGAGCCACAACCCCACTCGTGTATTGGTCTATAAAAGGCCCCTCAGTTTGTTTTCTTCGGCATTCGGATTTCAGTTTTTTTTTCCTGCTGTTCTAGGTGTTCGTTGATGGTCATCCAAAAAAACTTCGTTCCTTGAGGGACTCGTAACCGAGGTTTCCGAAACTCACCCAGGTAATGTATTTTCCACGATTGGATTCTTTGTTAATACAACGAATTTGTTGGCTTTTGTCTTCGTTTTCTTGGAATTCATGCTCTGGTTGCTGATTTGCCTATAAATTTACATTCTTTCTTCCTCTGCTTCTTATTTTTTCCCTCCGGTCTCTCTCGTGTCTTCTTTGCTTCTGGCCCCCCCTCTCAGTTTACTTCTCACCCAATCAAGTGAGGGTTTATCAGCGTCAAAGAAATTACAGTCGGAACCAAGAGATCAGTCACCCACAAAGTTACCGCAGATCCAGTCTGATTAAGCAACGGGCAATATTTGCAAACCATCGGAAGTCCCTGTGGTGTTGTCTGGGCAACCAAATATTTTTAAGGTCAGAACCATCGGAAGTCTCTGTGGCCTTGTCTCTGTAGTTACTTTTATCCTTTTCCAATTCAATTCCGGAATCCTCTCGGTCCCTCGGAGCCCCATGCCCCGTCTCCTCTCTCTCTCTCTAGCATGCTCTGGTTTTCCTCTTCCTGTAACCTTTCGCAAAGCACTGCAACGTTATCAATAATTATATATATTTTACCGTCGATGAGTACGGTCTCATTTTTTGTTTTGCAGTTGTTTGTTTTGTGGCGGATCTAATGGTGAACTATTTCTCGAGAAACACCAGACTCGAAAACCATACTGACGAACCACTGAAGGTTACCGCGACAGTGGGTCGCAGATTTCGATTGTTGGATGACATAATAATCCAACCGGGTGAGCACGGTTACATTAGCTATGCCGATTTGGGGATTGATTACAATGGTGGACGTCCAGTAGAAGTGCTTTTTTACATCGGAGAACAGCGGACGGAACCTATACGGACAGCGCAGATAAGGGATCATGCGAAAATCATATTCTTCAAACGCGAGGATGGAACCATCGCCCACAATCTTATCAGGGGTAGTATGATCCAGATGAACGGGTAATTCCCTTTATTTTATAACTTGTTCAGATGGGACGCCTAATAAAATTATCGAAGATGGAATTTTGATTGAGAGAGATTGCTCTGTTATGTTTTGAGTTACAGGATAGTTATCTCGATGAAAGGCGCGGTGAAAAAGATGAAGTCATTTCTGAAGTAGATTGGTTTCGAATACCCCTTGGTGTGATTGAAAATGACGACGACAAGCATTCAACGTGAGCCCTTTAGCTTCGCTAGGGACTAACTAGTCTCTGTTTTTGTACCAGATTCATGGGAAGAGTGAGTCATCGAATGTTTTGTGTATTTGTTGGTCAACAGTATGTACAGCTAATAAATTGAGAAATAAAAATAAACGTCCCTAGACTTATTTGTATCTTGAATAATAAATATATCGTATATAATTTATTTTTATAAAATTACTTTGCAAATAAATTCGTCTACTGCATATGAATCTTGTCAAAGATTCCCAGCACCCACTCATTTTCTTTATCTACTAGGATATTAAGTTTGACCGAGGCCAATCGATCGACCTTTTGTTTCTATTTCAAATCCAGAGTTTATCACAGAGTGGGTAAAGAAAATGACAAAAGAACATGTACACGTGGGCTAATAAACTTCTACTTAGTCCCAAACCTCAAATTTCAAATCCTAATCCGTAACTCTTATTTCTTCATTACCTTTTATCCTAGTTTTTCAGTTCTTTTGACCAACTAAAATAATTGGATTAATACCTATATATATATATATATAAACCATTTCATTAATCAATCACTTTGTTTCTAGAAATTTTACACACTGAGGTGATAAGCCAAGTGCATCCTCTTTCAAGAAAGAATCCAAGAGTGTCAATAACAAAGAAAAAATGTGTGGCAGTCAAGGATCTTTCCAGAATAAGCAAGGAGAATATTATTGAAGAAATGAAAGTGATTCTGTGATACACGTGGCATGGTATTATTGGATAGTTTGAACATTCTGTTATGTATAAGGTAGTATAAATAGATGAACTCGGGTATGAAAGAAAGTGTAGAAAACGATTTCAGAATAGAGAAAGCCCTTTGAGGCATTTCAGCAAACGCTTGCTGTGCATGTTTACTTTACAGAGCACGGTAACGACCTTCGTCCTTATCGATCCTCTCTGTGTATGTTTTTTTTTTTTTTTTTTCAATGGTTTCTTCCATCTCCTTAGATACAAATACCTAGAGCACACCCGCTCAAATCACTTTACGTAATCTCAACTCCGCTAGTCATTTTGTTACAATTAAACTTACCATTGACAATTATCTCTTGTGGAAGGCTCAGATAGTGCCTTTCCTCCAGGGTAATCAGTTGTTTTATCATGTGGATGGCACTTCAGTGCCTTCCCCCATGGTTGATGGAGTTGCAAATACTGAGTATCTGAAATGGTCTCAGCTCGACCAACTGATTTTTTCGGCTCTTAATTCTTCTTTGTTCGAATCTGTTTTGGCGCAGGTGGTTGAATGCCCCACTGCGCATGATATCTGGAAAACTATGGAGTCAATGTTCACCGCCCAGTCCTCAACCCACCTCATGCAAACTCATCTTCAGCTAGCCACTCTCAAAAAGGGGCCTGATTCGGTCACAAACTATTACGATAAAGCTCGCACACTTGCAGCTTCTCTTGCCGCTGCTGGTCAGCCATTGTCACCAACTGAATTTTCTGTTTATCTCTTAGCTGGACTTGGAAACGATTATGACTGTTTGGTAACATCTTTGTCTACTCGAGCTGTTCCACTCACCTCTCACCAAATTTTTAGGCATTTACTTAACCATGAGTCACGATTAGCTCACTAAACTCACACTCTACTTGCTGCCAATCCCATGGCCGCGCACCTCACTCATACTAAACCCAACTCTTCTTCCAATTTTAGTGGCAGAAAAAAATAAAGAAGACTGATGCAGTGAAATAAAGAAGGAAAATTCAGAGTAAAGAAATGAAATATTCATATCTGTAAAAACTGTTGCATTGTAAAAAGGATATACACTGTCGTATATATAGGCCAAATGAAAAAGCATCTTAAAGTATATTCTATACAAAAAAGGAAAGAAGGAATATAAAAACAGCTGGTTGTACAAATCGTGCATAACAGAAAAGATTTCAAAATAGAGTAGAATTTTATCAGGTGAGGTTTCTAGAATGTTCCTCCAGCTCATCTTTCTCTAGTGCTTTTTGCTCCTTCCAGCATACCAGATGATTCATGCCTTGTTGGCCTTGCTGACTGTGTGTTAGCTCCTTTGGTTGTTTCCCATATTTTGACAGCCCCCCACAAGATGGAGAGTAGATATCTTCTACTCCCATCTTGAACAAGTGAGAGTAGAAGCTGGTTGAACATAATGGCTTAGTTAATATGTCAGCAACTTGTGAGCTACTACTTACATGCTCTGTAATCACACTGCCATCTTGAATTTTGTCATGAATTAGGTGGCAATCAAGCTCTATATGCTTGGTTCTCTCATGAAAAACAAGGTTGGCAGCTATATGTAATGCTGCTTGATTGTCACAAGATAATGAGGCTGGTTGAGGATGAGGTATTTGTAGGTCATTCAGCAGATATCTAAGCCATGATAGCTCACAACAAACATTGGCCATAGCCCTATATTCAGCTTTTGCTGACGACCTAGAAATTGTATCTTGCTTCTTTGATTTCCAGGAAACTAAAGAGCTGCCAATAAAAACACAGTATCCTGTTATTGACCTTCTTGTGTCCAGACATGCCCCCCAATCCGAGTCACTATAGGCTCTAAGTTGTAGATTAGATGTTGAAGGGAAAAGAAGACCTTGAGTTGGTGCCCTTTTTATGTATCTTAGTACTTTGTGGGCAGCACTTAAATGTGGCATTCTAGGATCTTGCATGTATTGGCTAAGCAATTGTACTGAATATGCCAAGTCAGGTCTTGTGACAGTCAAATAAAGTAACCTTCCAACAAGTCTTCTATAGATAGAAGGATCTGACAATGGTTCTCCTTGATCTTTTGAAATCTTCATGTTTTGATCCAATGGTATTTTGACCGGTGTTGCTCCAATTTTCCCTGAGTCAACCAAGATGTCCAATGCATATTTTCTTTGACAAATGTGAATCCCCTTTTCTGACCTTGCCACCTCTATGCCAAGAAAATATTTTAAAGTTCCCAAGTCTTTAATCTTGAATCTGTCATCAAGTGATTTTTTGAGAGAATGAATGACTTCCACATTGTCACCAGCTACTATAATATCATCAACATAGACTACTATTGCTGTAAATGAGTCTTTTGTGCTTCTTGTAAACAAACTATAATCTGCCTTAGATTGCTGAAATCCTTGTTGGATGATAAAAGAAGACAGTTTTGAGTACCATTGTTGAGATGCCTGTTTTAGGCCATACAAACTCTTGTTGAGCTTGCAAACTTTTGACTGATTGCTCATGGAATACCCTGGTGGCAGCTCTATATAAACCTCCTCATCTAAATCTCCATGTAAAAAGGCATTATTTACATCAAGTTGATGCAAATACCAGCCTTTGATTGCTGAAACAGCAAGTAAAGTTCGTACAATCACCATTTTAGCTACATGTGAGAAAGTTTCATGGTAATCTAGGCCCTCTAGCTGTGTATAACCTTTGGCTACTAGTCTAGCTTTGTGTCTCTTAATTGTCTCATCTGTATTGAATTTAATTCTGTAAACCCACTTACATCCTATGGCTACTTTTTCAGGAGGCAAATCTGTAACAACCCAAGTATCATTCAACTCTAAAGCTTTTATTTCAACATTCATGGCATCTCTCCATTCATTACACTTAACAGCTTCTTTGTATGAATGAGGTTCAATGTGTGTGGAAATGGATGAAACAAAAGCCTTATGCAAAGCTGATAATTTGTGATATGATAAAGTAGTACAAAGAGGAAAGGGAGCACCTGAAATGGCAGAGCCTTTCTTCTTGTCAAACTCTTGTGAATAGGGTAGTGAGGAGACTTGTTGATAGACAAAATCCTGCAAGTGAGAAGGAGCTCTCCTGCTTCTAGTTGATCTACGAGGCACAGAAGGATTTAGGAAGGTGGTTTGTGTTGAGTCAAAAGGTTGAATGGAGTTATTTTCATGTAATGGTTGATTATTTTGGTGCATGTTTTCTACAGATTCTGTTGAAGGCTGGGAGATTTGAATTGTAGGATAATTTAGATCAATATTGGCTGGATGAGAGTATGCAAGATCATTAGGACTGGGTAGATAGTGTTCAGGTTCCATATGCTGACTCTTGAAGGGAAAAATATTTTCATAGAAAACAACATTTCTAGAAATAAAAACTTTGTTTGATTCAATATCTAGCAACTTGTAACCTTTTATACTAAAAGGGTATCCGAGAAAGACACACGTTCTTGCTCTTGGGTCAAATTTGTGTCTATTGTGTGTGAGAGTGGATGCAAAAGCAAGACATCCAAAAACTCTAAGATGGGAGTAGGATGGTTTGTGTTGAGGCAAAAATGAGTTGATTGGCATATTCTTGTGAAAACCTGTGTAAAATAGTGTTGTAACAAGTGTTGAAGCGAAGAGGATTGAAATGTGATGATCAATGGTCAAAACAGGTGTCACCGCTCGACTCTCGCTCGACAGGGCGCTTGAGCGAACTCAAGCAGATTGGACCGCTCGACTCTCGCTCGACACATGGCTCGAGCGAACTCAAGCAGATTGTATCGCTCGACTCTCGCTCGACACATGGCTCGAGCGAACTCAAGCAGATTGCACCGCTCGACACTCGCTCGACACTTAGCTCGAGCGAACTCAAGCAGATTGGACCGCTCGACCCTCGCTCGACACTTGGCTCGAGCGAACTCAAGCAGATTGGACCGCTCGACTCTCGCTCGACACTTGGCTCGAGCGAACTTAGACAGATTTCGGCGCTCGACCTTCGCTCGACATTCCGCTCGAGCGAATGTTCCAGATGACTTAAAACCTAGGGTTTTAATGCGCCTCATTTGAGTGGTACTATAAATAGAACA